>ML777407.1:940426-965760 GCA_009831015.1 Picea engelmannii | reverse complement strand
TTCCACTTCCACCAAAACTTAATATTTCCCTCCACTTCATTTTTCATTGGAATAGTTTACTTGCCAACTACTACATTATTTCTGATATTAAGTTTTTTATAATATATCTCCCCATCCACACCAAATTTTGATATCTCATCTCGCCTCTACCAAATATTTGATATCTCATCTTGCCTCTACCAAATATTTGATATCTCATCTCACCTCCACCATCATACAAGAGTGGAGGTTGGAGGAGATATTAAGTTTTCCATAATATCTCCCTCCACCCCCACCTATATGTCCCACTCCCACGTGCATATTATATAAGGGTGGGCATGGGGGAAGATAATTGAGTTTTCCATGATTATCCTGACACACACCCTCATCATATGAGGGTGGGCATGGGGGAATATATTGAGTTTTCCCTAATTCCACCCACACCCACCCTCTTCATATGATCAAGAAGTGAAATATTTTATCTTTATATGAGGGTGGTGGGAGATATTAAGATTAAGTTTCCCATAATATCTTCCCCCACCCAAAAATTAATATCCTTCCCACAACCACACCCTTATATAAGTCTGAGAGATATTAAGTTTTCCCTAGTATATTCCCCCACTCTCATATCCCTGAAAGGTGGAGGTGGATCATATAGGTGGGGGTGGGAGGATATTTTAGGGAAAACTTTATCTTTTATAGGGTGGTGGTCGAATCATTCAAGGAGTTTTTACATAAATATTTGGAAGCATATTTTGGTGATTGAACTATTTTTAGATTATTACAGAATCATATTCAATGTTTAATACTAATGTTTGTTTAAGTGTAGGAAATGTCATATTTCCATGAATATGAAGAAGTGCATCTTCTTTTCACCTTTTAGAGTGTTTTTGGGCCATATTGTGTATAAACATGGGTTGCTGGTAGATCCATCCAAGATTGCCATTATTGATCTTCCCCCTCCTACTTCAGTTAGGCAGTTGCGCACTGCGCTGGGACATGTTGGATACTACAGAAAGTTCATTAAGGGCTATGCACATACTACAACACCCATGGAGAAGCTTTTGAAGAAAGATTGTCAATTTCAATGGACGGAAGAATGCCAGCAGAACTTCGACACACTAAAATAGAAAATGGTTACCGTGCCTATTCTGGTTTTCACAAATTGGAGCAAGGAATTTCACGTGCTTGTCGATGATTCATCTATTGCACTAAGAGAAGTGATAGAACAACCAGAAGAAAGAGATATTGACCATCTGTTAGCCTTTCCTAGCAGGAAGCTATCTACAATTGAGATAAACTACACTACCACTAAGAGAGAAGGTTTAGTAATGGTGTACGTGTTGCAGAAGTTTCAACACTACTTGTTGGGAGGACATTTTAAGATGTTCATTGATCACTCTACATTGAAATACCTACTCAACAAGCTAGTGTTGCAGGGAAGGATATGAAAATGGTTATTGCTATTCCAGGAATATGATTTTTAGATTGTGGTCAAGCCAGGGAGAATGAACAAGGGACCTGATCATTTGTCCAAATTAGAGCATGGAGAAGACCCTACTTGTTTGGAGGATACACTTCCAAATGAAAAGTTGTGGGCCATTAGAAAGGTTGATGATCACTTCACCGAGATAGTCCAGTTCATGTCAACAAGAATGGCACCTAGTGAATATACAATCATTCAAAAAAAACAATTGGTAGTTCGTGTTGCAGATTTTTCACTTATAGCTGGATAACTATACAAGATGGGACTTGATGAGATCTTGAGGAGATGTGTTATGGAGGCAGAAAGACCATTGATTTTGGCAGAAGCACATGAAGGCATTGTAGGAGGAGACTACGTAGGGAAAGAAGTAGTGCAGAAGGTTCTTAGAGATGGCCTCTGGTGGCCTACTTTACACAAGGATGCTAAGGAATACTATAAAGCCTGTGATGTATGCCAAAGAGTTGGGAAACCTTCCAGAAGAGATGAGATGACTTTATCACCATAGTTGACCTTACATGAATTTGAGAAATGGGCCATTGAATTTGTGGGACCTATTAACCCACCAAGAAAGTGCACGGGAGCTAGATACATCATCACTACAACCAATTATTTGATCAGATGGGAAGAAGCAAGAGAAGTCAAGGACTGTAGTGCAACTACAAGTGCACGATTTATATTTTATGATATCATAAATAGGTTTGGTTGCTCGAAGACCCTGATGAGAGATCAAGGTACACACTTTATTAATAAGACTATCGAAGCTTTGACTCAGGAATTTGAGCTCCAATATCATAAGAGTACTCGCTACCATTGATCTAGATTTATGTGGGAACACAATGAAATACAAAAGTGCACATAACGCAGATATGCAGCAGAAGTAATACTTCATTTCATTAACAACAAATGACTGAAATATGCTTACAGACAGAATGGAAATAAAATAGCTTGGGCACTGGTAGCTTATCTCTGAGAAGAGATGTGGCTGTTACTGGCCTATGAATTCTATGTTACAATGAGGTTCAAAGGCCTATATATTATTGAGAAGAAATGGAAAACTGTAAACATCCAAAAACCTAACCCTAGGAGATGAAACTCTAGAATATGGTCCCCGTTGGGGTAAATTGGTACATCAATTTCCCGGGGTCGTAACTTTGGTATACTATCTCCGTTTGATGCACATGATACATCGTTAGAAAGATCTATCCGAGGAATACACTGTTGAAGGCCAATATCAAGTCTGGAACGGACTCATATTCAATGGAGAATTAATTCCCAAAAAATGTCATTTAGGGCCTCAAAACGACTCTGGAAGTTCATGACTCGAAAAATTGCTAAAAATAGTAAATTGTGCTACAATTAAGGAAACTGAAAAACTGAAATAAATAGTGGTGTGGGTCCAAGTGGAATTGGTGGGTGGTCACCAATATCCACCTGGATCATTCCTCCCCCCTTAGGAATAAATGGTCCCCATTGTGTTGAGTTCCTCCATGATATGAGGAAACTTCTGCTGAACTTGGTCCCTGGGGAGCCACTTGCCCTGGTGAAGGAGTTGGCCTATTTTGACAACTTGATATAGATGGATCCTCTGTTGGTGGGTGTTCTTGATCTGTGTGTCCATAATCTGATCAGTTGTGTCTTGTTCCATGCAATTTGGGTTTAACTCTATTGGTGTGATTTGTTCTGTCATGTCAGATGTGTCTAGTAGAGGTGGAAAGTAGGGCCAAAGGCGGTTGAAATTGAACACTATGTCCAGACCAAGGAACGATGGAATATTGAGCTCAAAGGCATTGTCCCCTATATCCTTTGTGATGGTGTATGTCCCATATCGGAGTGGGTGAATCTTGCGGTAGGGTCTAGCAAGGCGCTCCTTTTGAAAATGTCATTGCTTGGCACCCGAAGTTGTGTGGCACCCGATGATAATGATGCCATTGCTTCTACTTAGCATTGGCTTTGTCCAAGATGTCATGAACCTGTTGGCGTATGTGTTGAATGCACTCAATGAAGTTGTTTTCCTTGTCAGCCTCAGACTGGACATGGGCTGAATATGCCTGAGTAGCCGCAAATGGCATGGCTACGTCAATGGGACATAGTGGTTGGAATCCCAAGCCCACCTAAAAGGGGTTGTGGCTAGTTGAGCTATGGAGAGCCTGGTTGTAGTTGTGTTGTACATAGGGGAGGCTCTCATCCCATGTGCATGGATTATTTGAGTTGTACATGTGCAGAATGTGTACAATCATCCGGTTGATGACCTCTGTCTGGCCATCATTTTGCAGATGGAAAGATGTAGACTTGGTGAGCTTGGTGTCCAGCATCGACCAGAGGTTGGACCAAAATGTATTGAGGAACCTGTTGTCCCGATATAAGATGATAGACTGTGGGATCCCAAAGTGTACCGACACTCGCTCAAAGAAGAGTTTAGCAGTGGCTTCTGCTGTTATTTTCTTCTTGCAGGACATCATAATAGACATCTTTGAGAATTTGTTGACGATAAAAAAAACACAGTCATTTCCATGCTTATTATAAGAAGGCCCGACATGTAATCCAATGAGATGGATTCCCAAGGTCAACTAGGGGTTTCTAGCGAAGTATAAAGGCGTTGCTTCTTGATGGTTGGTTTGGCAATGGTGCAAGCAGTGCAGGACTTGATGCACTTCCTAACATCCTGTTGAAGGTTCGGCCAATATAAATACTTTTGTAGTACTACCCCGAAATTCTCAGCGAACTGACTGTAGTGCGTCTCCCAAATCATCTTGGCACACTCGCTTGAAGGAACACAAAGATGTCCCAGGTGACATAGCAGGGGATCCTGAAGCTAAAAATTAGGAACTTTCTTACCCTCCAAGAGCTTATTGTATGTGTGGCCAAATTCTGGATCACTTTTGTAGAGAAGTGGCCAATTAGAAGTCTTGTGCCCACAAGAGTGGAGCATCGTGGTGAGCACCACGATAGGGGGTCGGCTCAGACAGTCTTTAACATTATTGGTGCTTCCTTTCTTGTACTTAATGTTCAAATGAAACTGTTGCAGGTATGTGAACCACTTTTGATGACGATCATTCTGCAACTTCTCTTGTGTTTGTATGAACTGCAAGGGTCGGTGGTTTGTGTGGATGACCGTTTCCTTTCCCAAAATGTAATGCTTCCATTGTCAGCAAACCTACATAATGGAATACATATCCTTGTCATAAGTGGGATACTTTCAGACTGTATCGGAAAATGTCTCACTGTGATATGCCACTAGATGCCCCTGTTGAGTAAGGACTGCCACAATAGCATAGTCAGAGGCAATTGTCTCGATCTCAAATGGTTTTTTCAATTCGGGTAATGTGAGCATTGGTGCAGAGTAGAGATGATGCTTCAAATCATCGAACACCTTCCGTTGAGATTCAGACGAAAAGAATTTTCATTTCGCTCCTCCCTTGCTGACTTGACTCAAGGGCCAAGTGATATGAGAGAATCCTAACACAAACTTGTGGTATAAATTGGCAAGACCCAAAAAGCTGCAGAGCTCTATTAGGGTGGTTGGGGCTGGCCAATCCCGAATGACTTGGATCTTGGATGGATCTACATGCACCCCCCACTCATCAATAATGTATCCCAGATACTGAACCTGGGTCATCCCAAAAGTGCACTTCTCCAAATTTGCACACAACTTGTGTTGCCGTAGTGTTTGGAGGAACTTGTCGAGTGTGGTGGAGGTGCTCTTCCCAAGTCTGGGTAAAGATGAGAATGTCATCCAAGTACACCACTACAAATGAGTTGGTGAATGGTTGCAATATTTCATCCATTAGTCTCATGAAGGTTGTAGGGGCATTCATCAACCCAAAAGGCATGACCATCCATTTGAAAAGGCCCTCCTTAGATTTGATGGTAGTCTTCCACATATCAGAGGGTTCGATTGGTACCTGGTGATACCCAGACTTCAAGTCGATCTTACTAAAATATTTCTCCCCCTTGACTTGGTCTAGAAGGTCATCAATCTGTGGGATCGAGTACCTATTCTGGAAAGTGATCTTGTTCAGTGCCCGATAGTCAATGAAGAGTCTCCAAGTCCCATCCTTCTTTTTCACCAACATGGTCGAGCTCCCATAGAGCGATGGACTTGGCCGGATGTGACCTTTCTACAATAGCTCCTAAATGTGTCTCTTGATTTCGTCATTCTCTAGAACCAAGCATTGATAGATTGATCCATTGGGCAATGATACACCTGGGGTCAGATCGATGGGGTGCTTGACCTGATGGTGTAGAGGCACCCCTGTAGGGGAGGTGAATATGTCCTCGTACTCCTCCATGAACTTATCCATCTATTGTTGTCATGCAGAGGGGCCTTGTCTGGAGGTCATGGTCGCAGTATTCTTCTTTCCCAGAGGGTGGATCATCAAGAAAACAAATTTCTTGGTTTTGGCAATGAGCTTACTTCATTGTTTTGTAGTAACCAAAGAGATATATGTAGGCGGTGCTATTTCTGGTATCCTGTACAACTTATTGCCCAAATTAATAATAACATCATGAGGCCTGGAATCATACACAACATGTCACTTCCACAAGTATGGATGGCCTAATAATACATTAGAAACATTAAGAGGAGCAATGTCACATAATACCTTATCTGTGAAGAGATTGATGTTGTAGGGAAGGCGACATTGTTGGCTTACGTGGAGGTCCCATCCTTGGTGAAACCACTCGATGGTGTATGGTTGTGGGTGTGTTGTGGTCGGTAAGCCCAGTCATTTCATGACCTCTACTAAGATGAGGTTCTTCTGGATCCCACTATCAAAAATGAACTACAACAGGGAACCCTTTACCCACATTTGAGAATGTAAGAGGCGCTCTGCCTCCTCTGGATGTTCTTGTTCCTTCTTCAGGATCTTCGTGGTGGAAATGGTGGCATTGGAATACGCATCGATAATATGATTCACCCTGTCATTCCCCTTGTTGGGTTCTAATTCGGAGTCAGAGCCTGCATCTAATTCATAAAAATTCAACTCAACTACCAATGACTGCTTGGCTCGACACTCACTTGTGTTGTGAGTGGAGCTCTAATGGAACTCAAACCACTTCCTCGTGTCCTTTTTTGTCTTCGTGATGTTGTTCTTTTCTTGTGGATTTGGTAGGTTTTCCTGGGCCACCCTACCTTGGCTTGGTCCTTTGTTCGATGGTTTGGGGGTACCTTTCCCTTGCTTCTGATTCATAGACCCAAAGTCTCGCTTCTTTTGTTTGAAGTTCTGCTCAATCTTAGTAGCATATCGGTATGCCGCACCAAGTGAGGAGATGTTGAGGAACTCCATTTCCTCTTGAATGTATCTATGAAGACAATTGCGGTACTTTAACACCAAATGTTTCTATGAATATTTGATACCCAACTTTGTGTGTAGGGTATGGAACAAATTTGTCAACTCATGCACATCTTGGTCTCTTTGTTGCCGCAACGTAGTCCATTGTATATATTTGTCCACATAGCTCCTCATTGGATAACATTGTTCCTTGATGGCGTCTTGAAAATAATTACAAGTGGGTGCGACCAAGAACACAGAGGGTTCCCCCTCCCTCTGTTTCTCCCAGTAGGTTTCCCACCAGTCCTTGACATGGGGGGCAGCTTTAAGGAGTGCAAAAATAATCCTTTCTCGGTCGAAAAAGTCATGAACCATAAAATATCCTTCTAGAAGATTCAACCATCTATCAATGCCATCTGCATCTATTTGGCCCTCAAATATGGGAATGTCAAAGTTTACTTGTACCTTAAAAGGAGTGGTGCCTCCAGAGTGGTTGTTGGATGTAGATGCAATGCCAGTGGGCAGCCATTGAAGGATCTATGAAAAGTTGTCCATCATCACGTTCCTTTGTTTCTTGAGGGCCTCCTTGAGAAATAATTTGATAGGATATCCTGCTCCCTCATCTTTATTTTCTTCCCCCATGGGCGTTTGTTGGGGTTTGTGAGGCTGATCTTGCAACGGTTCAACCAGATTGAGCCCTAACTCCTTATACCCCGATCTCGTTGGTGACATGAAAAGAAGGATTGAGAAAGAGCAGATTGCTCTGATACCACTAATCTAGATTTATGAAGGAACATAATGAAATACAGAAATAGACATAATTTAGATATGCAACGGAAGTAAAACTTCATTTAATCAACAACAAATGACTGAAATATGCTTACAGATAGAATGGAAATAAAATAGCTCGAGCATTGGTAGCTTATCTCTAAGAAGAGATGTGGTGACTACTAACCTATGAACTTTGTGTTACAATGAGGCTCAAAGGCATATATATTATTGAGAAATAATGGAAAACCATAAACATCCAAAAACCTAACCCTAGGAGATGAAACGCTAGAATATGGGCACCGTTGGGGTAAATTGGTACATCAATTTCTCAGGGTCGTAACTTTGGCATACTATCTCCGTTTGATGCACAGGATACATCGTTAGAAAGATCTATCTGAGGACTACACTGCTAATGGTGAATATCAAGTCCAGAATGGACTCATATTCATCGGAGAATTCATGCCCAAAAAACATCGTTTAGGGCCTCAAAATGGCTCTGGAAGTTCAAGACTTGAAAAACTACTAAAAATAGTAAATTGTGCTACAATTAAGGAAACTAAAAAACTGAAAGAAACAATGGTGTGGGTCCAAGTGGAATAGGTGGGTGGTCACCAATATCCACCTGGATCAACCATCCACAAGGGAATGAGATGGTCGAATATTTCAGCAAGATATTGGAGACGACACTGAAGAATATTTGCAGTGTGAACAAGGATGATTGGGATTTGAGAGTACCAGCAGCACTATGGGCCTATAGAACTACTCGCAAGAAGATGACAATGTAGACTCCCTTTAACTTGGTTTATGGTCTAGAAGCAGTTGTCCCTATGGAATATCTAGTTCCTAGTCTCAGAATTGCACCATTCACAGATATGGATGACACGGATGTTGTTCAAGAGAGGCTTGCATAGTTGGTGGAACTATAAGAAGAATGATTTATTGTAGGATTCCATCAGCAGGTGCAGAAGGAACAAGAAAAGGCCTACCATGACAAGCACATCAAGAATAAATCATTTAAGCACATAGATCTGTTATTGGTATATGACACCAAGTTCATGAAGCATCCAGGGAAGTTCAGGACACATTGGCTTGGGCCATATGAAGTTGCTTATGTTAAAAAAGAAGGAGCTTCATAGTTGAAGACACTGAATGGAGAGTGGAAGGAATCTTTAGTGAATGGGAGTCGATTGAAATTATACTATGACAACCAGATGCCTCATAGATCTTAGTAAAATCATGAGAAGAAGGGTTTAAGTACCAGGTGTAGTTGAAACTGAGTACCATACACAAAAAAGATAGTTTGCACAAAGAAGGGAGGGATAGAGCAGAAAACATAGGCTGCCCCACACAGTCTAAAGTCAAAGAAAAATAGAAGGTTCAAATCTAAAGTGCCTCGGGACGAGTCACATGTGAGTGTTGGGGGCTTGTGGACCCTTATTTATGGAAGTTTGTGAATATTAAGGAGAGAATACAAAGTGAAAACTGCACAGAAGACAAGTTGACTGAGATTAGGTAGAAGTGGACAAAAGAGCAGAAAAGATGGAGCAAAGTAAGAAAAAGCAAGTTGTTGAACAAGAAGATCGAGGAAGATAGATCAACAAGGAATAGGGATCGTGGGCAACTCAACAAGAATAAAAAGCCACCAATGGATTCTTTGGAGCACCTCATGGGAAATAAGGAAGGATAGGCTGGAGAAGCCTTGAAAATGTGGGTCAAGTTGACCTAGGGTTTTAGACACCTGGGGTTTTGGAATTTAGGGTTTTGACACCTAGGTTTCGACCTAAGGTTGTTTGAGAGTCACCTTAATGTATAAATAAAGGTCAAGAGGACCTGGGATGGGTTTGATTATGTATGATGAGTGATTGTTGTTATTGTTGAGAGAGAAGTATTATGTTGTGAGAGAATTTTGTGTTGTAAGATCTTCAACTGGGAGTGAAGATAAACCTAGCAGTTGGGTACGTAGGGAGGGCAGAGAAAGAGAGAGAAGAAGAGAGAGATATGCAAGCGAAGAGTGAAAATAGAACTATAAGATTTCATATAATATATTATAAAGTGCAGTTCTATGGACGTAGCCTTAGGGAGAGGGTGAACCATGTATATCTTGTTGTTTTCTGTGATTGATGTTGTGTTCTTTTTCTTTCTATTATATTGTTACTATATCATTGTGTTGGATTTGAGATATAGTTCGCACAGTAGGATTAAGGATGATAAAGAATAACCAGGTTGTTGTGTGTTGTTTCCTTGAATCCACTTTGGATTTCCTCTAGTTGTAGACACCTGTGTCCTAGAACCCCCTATTGCTAGTTCGGGTGAGACTGCATCTGCCTTGCAGGTGTTGTCGAAAGGGCCAATAGCTAGGGAACGTTGGTGCATTGTTAGAGTTGAAACCCAGGTCTGCCCATGTGCCAATAGTGCATAAGGTATTATTGTGTACAAGTAACCTGAATATGCGTAAATGAGGTTTAATTGTTGGGCCTTGTTGATGGATTCCTCTTTGGATTTGGGGAAGGTGGATTCCACATATTGGGAAAGTATAGAGATGAGTGATTTTAGAAGCCAATTGATACGTTGTTATTTGGTGGTTTCTGCTTTACATAAACTATGTCACTGATGCCAGTCGTGAATGTGGTTAGCAATATGCGTAGCTGAGGTTTGTTTTCACTCGGAGAGAAATTCTAGACCAATGTCATGACGAAATGGTAGTTGAAATAAGACCAATAATGCTTTGGCCAATGATTCAAAAGTCATATGGGACCCTAGTTTTTTTTCCACATACCATTTGGTTGATGGGTCAGTGAGTGTTCATTGAAATAACCTTAAGAGAATGGAGTCATCCATAATTCTATTAGAAGAGCAACATAAGTGGAAGGTTATGACATGGTTGGCGGGATCTTCCCTCAATTTTCCTTCAAAGTTTGGAATATCTGAAGGTAGCTTGGTAGGCATATTGGGCCATGTGGGGTCATGAAATATAGGATCATTCATGAGTTTACTCAAATCAAGAATATTGAGAGATGCCAAATATGACATGGGGGGTGGCAGTGGAGGATTATTTCCATCCATGGTGTGAGTAGGTAGTGGACCTGACCATTGAGGGGGATTCAGTGGGGTTTTACTTATCCCTTAAGAACAAGTTTCCCCCCCACTTCCTTATTAAGGAGAGCTAGTAGATGGATGGCCATGGGAACTGGACCCAAGTAAGGTGGAACCAAGCAAAGTTGATCCCAAAATAGTGGCACTCACAGGGGTGTGAGATGGTTGAGACGGTGAGTTGGAAAGAATAGGAATTCCTCCTATAATAGGAGGGAGATTCTCCAAGAATCTGGAACAATGGGGATTCTATGTCTCCCCTATGATTTCTCATTAGAAAAGTGAATGTGTGAAAATGGTTATGAGAGAAATAAATGAACAAGAGACTCATATAATTTGGAACTTCACAATATAACTCACAATTGAATGTAATCAAATGAGCATCATATATAATTCAACTGTAAATAAAAATACATGTGGGTAGGTGGATTTTTTCCGTGTGGGAGAAAAAATAAAACAAATGCTTGTGTCCTAAAAGGATGTATCATCCTTCCTCTCAAAATAGCACTAGACCTTCCAAGAGAACTCAATAGTGGGATCTGAAGCCACCAGAAGAGGAACTAGTGAAGGATGAAGTAATCAATTATAATGAGGGGTCCTAAATTTGACCATTAGGTACCTCAGTCAAAGTAAGACATTTAGATTTTTGGCCTAAAAAATGGGTCATGGGCTTGATCCCTTCCAATATTTGGGTGACTCAAAGGGGGATGCACAAAACAACCGGACCTCAGCCTTCAACCCTTCATGGGTATCTCCCTACCTTATGGTGTAGGAACACTTGACTTGGAGGATTTAAAAGTTCCCTATTTGTCAACTTCTAATGTTTTAAAATGTGAGAACTGGGGGGTTATTTGGATGCCTACCCCCGAGATCCTATCTAGACTAAAAATTTCTTTTGCCACCTCCTGTGGAAGAAATGTTAATGATTTTCTTAGAAAAAAATTAGATGTGGTGTGTTTGCACCCTCTTCATCACCTTGGTGAGCAAATGAGAGGTGCTTACATGCCCAGTTGGGTCTTGTTGAGAATGACAACTATAGAGGAAAGGGTTAGAGAAAGAAAAACAAAACTATAAGCAAGAATTAAACAAATACAAACTAAAATTAAAAGCATGGAAATATAGAGATAACAAGGACAAAAAGACCAATGTCACCAATGTTTTTAGGCTGATCTATTGATGAAATCAAAGAACAATGAAGAAAGGGGACTATGAGTCCCTTCTTCCTCCAAAGGAAGGCTCTTAGACCCTCACAAGCTTGCTCTCCTTACAACAAGAAAAATGAAAATGGTGATGAAAGAACTCCTTTGAAAATCCACTCAATGGAGAGGTGGATTGCTCAATGAAATGGTGCCAATGTGCTATTGTCAAGGAGTGAGTCCTTAAAACAATCTAAGCAGCATAACATTACATGAAATTCCTTGAGAAAATGAGGTTTCTTCATGGCTTTTTATAGCATCGCATTGGGTGATTATGTAACTCCTTTGTAGTGTGAAAAAAGGCTCTTTAGGGATTTATTAGGTCTTTGACCAGCCTACCATGCGGATTCAACTCAGATTTGAGGGTCAAATCGGCTTGGGAGCTGATCCATAAGTGGTTGGGAGGCTGACCAATTCAATAAATGCGTCATTTAGCAGGTGCGCAGGTTTTTGCGCCAACAACCACGCATCGTGCGCGTATGTGTGCATGGTACGTTCCTGTTCTGCGCATGTGCGCGCGCACCCAACTTCTATAAAGCGCTCTTCAATTTTTACTACTTTGTATAGTTTTTGACCTCTTTGGAATGCTTTGAAATTAATTCAGTGCCATGAATGACTTCATTACTGTTTGACGATGCTGAGTTCTTGTCGCCATGTGCAGACGAAATTTCAGTGATAACAGATGCCCCTTGATGGATGAGGTTAGGAGCATACGTATAGCCGAAATCCATCAATGTTTCTTCTACTGAGAATGTTGTGGTAAGAGAGAGAAATAGTGAGATCGGTGAGAGAAATCCTTTGGAAGAGAAAGGAACTAGTAGAACCCGACCTTCCATAAGGTGTGTAAAATATACAACTGTGTACAAATGAGGCGGGCATGCCCCATGCTCGTGTTATGTAATCTCTGAAAAATGATGACTGAAGTGTTGGTGTAGACGACTGCAACACCCTCGGGGGCAGTGATAATAAAGGCAGAAGACAATTCTACAAAGGAACATACTCTGAATAATAGGTAATGGTTGCAGTAAGAAGCAATGACGATGATGTGGGAATTTTATGGCCCTACCAAGTTAAGAGGTCTTCAGAAAATAGTAAAAATAACTGCAATAGTCGCAAAGGAAGACCCACCATAACATGAGAAAGTTTTGGCGTCGAATGTTATTGGGGCCAACGACACCAGGGAGCAATGGTTTTCACCCTGTGTCATCCGAGATCGCTCATTAAAATAGAGAATGAGAATCAAGATACTGTCACCCTTCCGGAAAATGGTGCGGATGTCGACAAAAGGGGGACGTGACTCCTAGAAGCAAAGGGCTTCATGGAATCTACTGAGGTGAGGAAGTGGTAGAGGTACATGGATGAAGTCAAGACGTAGGAAGACTCAAGACTACCCTTGGTTGGAGGATGTATAAAAAGTGGCTGCAACCGTGTAACAAGGTTGAGTGTCAGGGGGACGATAAGACCGGTGATTAGTTGTGCCAGAGGTGGGACAAGGTGAACACATTCAGAGGGTAGAGGTAAGTGACCAGTGGAGTAATCTGAAGATATGGATGATGTCGGTAAGGGTAGATGATAGGTAATGCTCTAACCAAGGGTGACATGGGTTGCGTGTGGCCAAAAGGAAGCAAGTCGCCAATGGTGACGCAAAAGAAAATGTAATGACTAGAAATAAAGGCGTTTGTACAATAAATAATGAATAATTTTTGGGGGAGAAATGTACAAATACAGAAACGTGCCCCAGTGTGAAATGCGTGCCCCAGGGAGGGAATAATTGTCTTGGAAAACTGATGAAGGGTGGGGGCCCCATTGGTGAGTTTCTGTATGAGGTAGGTGAAATGAGGATAGGTTCGCAGATGGGCAAACTGATTGTGGATGAAATGGAGGGTTCATGATACTGCGGAGGTGTAGGTAAAGAAAAAAGAACTGTAAAGAGGTAATTTGGGAGTCCATGTGGGAAAGCTAGCAAAATGAGGAGAAGGAGAATGTGGTTGATTCATGACATGATGAAAGAGTATCATGACTCCCATCCCTAAAGGGTAATGAAAAATGGCATGAGTGTCAAAAAAGTGGCAAAAGGTGCTATGAATGGGACAACTCATGTGGGTAAGAATGCTACCGGGTACCAGTACCTGAAGATGCAAATGGAGGCGTGGGTACTGCAGAGCTGGGAATGAAGATCCTAGAGGTAATCATCAGAGAGCGTGACTGGAAATGAAAGTGCGATACAATGGGAAAGACTACATGCCAGTGCTGAGTATATACCTAAAGGGGTGATGCCAAGCGATGAGGAGCAAGTACCTGCACATATGAGAAACAAATACCCAAAAGTGAACAATATCTGAAGAGAATCAAAGATATGAGCATGTATTAGATAAATGTGACAATGTCTGTGCGTACCTGACCATGATATGAAAAAAAAGGTGCCCCGGGGGCTCGGGATAAAAAGTGACCCAGGGACAGCTGTGTTGTAGGTGGCGGGATGTTGATCCCGTGGCTGAAGACGGTTTGAAAAATGGACATCTTGGGCTCCCGGAATGGTGAGTGGAAGTTTGGCAAAAGGCCTATATATAGCTGTAGGGCCCACATTGCCACCTCATTTGTACCTTCTACAACAGTGACTGGACGAGAAGATTTCAGAGGAGATTTGGAGATTCGGGGAGCCGATCGGTGTTTTGCGAGTATCAGGTTAGTGGTATGATCATCCTGCATAGAAATAGGTTTTCAATTTTTGGGTATGGCGGGTACAGGGGGCCGTACAGCGGTAATTAGGGGATTTTGTATGGGGTGTGGGCCCACATGCATGGGCGATTCGGTGGAAGGCGCGCATATGTGCACGCCTGTCCACCGAATATATGCGCATGGGTGCGCGATAGGGAGAATTTAAGGCACGCCCTAGGGGCGCACCTGTGATTTGAACATGCGTGTATCAGTGCGCGCCTATGGGTTGGATAGGTGCACGTTTGTGCACAGATGTATGGTTAACAGGCGCACTCAAGGGGTGCGCCTGTGTAGTGAACAGGCGCGCGTATATGCACGCCTGTATAGTGAACAAGCGCGCATGTGTGCGTGCCTGTGGGTGAAAAAACTGCGCCTATGAGGCAAGGTTTAAGGGTAAAAAATGAGTCTGTTTGATGTTGTTGATGGGTATCTGAGATGATATAGGACTCTGTGTTGTTTGTAGGTGGTCAGCAATGATGATGCCAGTGCGGTGGCGAGAGTGAGACTGGGCCTAGTTGCAAGAGGCTATGGCCAATGAGGGGCCTGAGGTGAGGGCGACTTTAGCAACCTGCGAGTTGCTAAAGTTCTTTGAGTGCCCATTGATACGGGCACAAGAGTATCTACTATAGTTCCTTCTCCAGATGTGGAGTCTCGAGCTACACTGCTTCCTCGTGCGAGGAGAGCATATCCCCTTCACTGCGGTGGAGGATGTATATTTTCTGACTGGGCTCCCCTTTCGAGGAACGCCCCTACCGGTAGAGCCTGTGTTTCCGAGGGATATAGCCCTGGCAAAGATTGGCACGTGATACTTCTCAGGCCAGGACTTCATGTCGGGGACTGTGGTGAGAATTAGTGCTATAGACTCCCTGGCTCATCATTTCCTAGTGGCGATGATTGTTCGTGTATATGGGTCACTGGCGACCCAACGGATTAGTGGTGGCCAGCTGCTGGTGCTGGAGAGAGTGGTGGGCGGTGAGAAGTTTGCGTGGGGATTGACGCTACATGCACGGATGATAGCGCAGTTGGACCGTTGTCGTTCCACAGGTACAGGAGAGTTTTCTTTTGGGTCTATCATGGTGGCCTGGTTTTTGGAGAGGGTGTCGATGCTGTGCCCGAGAGTTCTGTTGGAGATGTCGGGGGCACGAGAGCCATGATTGAGGTGGTGGTATACAGTTTTGGTGCGCCATGGTGGTGGTGAAGGTGGCCATTACTTTTCAGCAGAGGCAGCGTGGATATGGCGACAGATGCCGCAGGTAGTACTTCGGTACCTCTATGCTGGGTTTGACTTCCGGGGTGACCTGAATATGGTGCTTCCTCCAGATGAGGCTTTTGACCATCGAGGTATGTTTCAGCATTGTGCATGTGTTTCTTTTATGTTGTTTTTTGATATAGTAGTCCACATATGATATAGATGCTGATACGATTTTTTGTTGTTGTTTTTTGCATGTGCAGATGTGGCACCTCGCGGGCGCGAGGTGGAGATGCAGTGAGCGCCAGCTTGGCGAGAGCCAGAGAGACGACCGTAGGGAGAGAGGTGGCAGCAGGAGGATGTCGTGGGTCAACCAGCAGAGTCCGAGAGGGCAGTGAGGCGGCGCCGGTTCGATGACCCTGGTGTAGGGCCATCACATGCTCCTCTGACAGGAGTCGGAGTGGACTTTGATGATATATGTCGTCGTCTGGAGACGATGTTGTAGGACGTGCCTGAGGGCATGTGGACATGGATCCAGGATGAGAGATTCCTGGAGCAGTGTGTGGGGGTGCTGCCACCATGGCGGGCCATAGTGCGGCGAGCAGCAGTGCTGGCTTCGATGACGAATGGACACCTGCCACCGGGGCAGGAGGGTCCTATGGGTGGTCCACCACTGCCTGGGGTAGGCGGTGGTGGGCCACCACCTCCTCCTGAGGGAGGAGCAGGTGGTGGTGTGATAGAGGCACCATGATTGATGTATGATGTGTATATTTTTGGTTGTGTATAGGCGGGTGAGCCGATTTTTGTACCGAGGTGTTGTGCTGGCCTGCGGGCACATGTATTTTTGTTATGTAAACATTTAGATGGCCAGAGAGGCCTTGATATATATATATGAGTATACATATTTTGAGATCCTAGTGTTATTTACCTGTGTTTTTTGTTGATGATGATGTCTATTCTATCTATATGTTGTGACAGGATTTTGTGGGATGTTTATGTATGTGTAGCTTGATGTGATATATGCCAATCTAACACCATGTTAGCTATTTGATCTGTAGTTTGATTCAATTGTCTTGGAATATGTGTAAATGTAATGGAATCAAAATGTCAAGATAACAATCTAACCTGCAGGTATTTGCGAAAGAGGTACGAATCGCATACATGATATACATTGTTGAGCTAGAGAACGACTAGTTGAGAGTTGAGGAAGACGCTAAGGTGACGAATATGATGACGTTGGGCGTTTGCCAGGAGGCCAATGACAGCAGTGTACTTGAATTGGATGTTGGTTGCTGGCCCCAAACATATTCCGCTTGAGTGTATCATTTCATGTGAGGGGGTGTAAAGAGCCCAAGCTGTCGAAGCGATATTTTGCGTCCAACGGCTGGTGCCGTCGACATAACCAATGTGGTAGGCTGGTGGAGGAAGCATCTGTCAATAACACAAATGATAGTTTAGATGAGAGGGGAGGAGAAAAAAGATTAAAAAAACTAGAAAAATAAATAACCCAAAGTAGTTTGACTACATTTAAGCATAAAATTTCTTGAGATACAACCCGTTGACGGGTTCTTTGAGAGAGAGGCCTTCGGGAGAGGCCAGGATATATGCGCCTTTGGTGAGGCAATGTTGGATAATGTATGGGCCATGCCAAAGTGATTCAAATTTTTCGTGGCCAAAGGTATCATGAGCAATATCATAGGCCAGGACGAGGTCACCTTCGCGGAATGATCGAAGGTTGACATGGCGATCAAAGGTAGCTTTGGATCATTTTTTAGTTGCCTCGTTGTTCTGTAAGGAAGATCAATGATCTTCATCCAGCGAAGAGTTGCCTCAACCCCATGGACTAAATGGAATGGCGTGAAACCCGTAGCGGTCTTTACTGTTGTTCGATAAGCCCATAGCGCATAAAATAACATATGATTCCAATTGGTTTTATGTTTATTAACCATGCACTGTAACATGGTCTTGAGGATTTTGTTCACTGCCTCGACCTGTCTATTTGAATGAGGGTAATATGGTGATGCAAACTCATGAAATAATCCTAATCGAGATGAGAGTTCGACAAAGATCTCATTCTTGAAGTGTTTCCCATGATCATAAATGAGTTGGAGTGGTACGCCAAAACGGGATATGACGTGATTAAAGAAGAAGCGCGTTGCAGTGTCAGCGGTGTTGTTGAAAGTGGGAATAGCTTCTGTCCATTTGGTGAAGTAATCAACGGAGACAACAATTAATTTGTGACCATTGTTGGAGGGGGGATTACAAGTCATAAAGTCAATGCCCCATTTACAAAATGGGTTGGCCATAATGACAGGGTGGAGAAGGGAGGGGGGTGCTCGGGCTTTGTTGGCATAAAGCTAACATTGCTCACAACGTTTCACGGCGTGAATGCAATCGTGAAACAAGGTAGGCCAAAAGTAACCGGCTCGGATAATCTTCTGAGCAGTGGATATACCTGAAATATGGCCCCCACATGCTCTGCTGTGGCAGTTGTTTAAGACTCTGTCGGCCTCGTCAATGGTCAGGCATCGACGAAGAATGGTGTCTACACCCCGCCGGTATAGGATGTCTCCGATGAGGAGATAGCGGGGGGCCTGATGCCGAATACGTCAACGATCATCTCGTGAAAGATGGTTACCAAAATTTTGAGTTCGTAGGTAGACGAGGAGGTCTCCATACCAAGGATCATCTGTAGTGATGTAAAAGAGATGTTCGTCTGGAAATTCGGTGTTGACGGGGGCACTAGTGGTGTCAGAGGGAAGGGTCGTGACAAATTCGATGAGAACGAGGGCCTTCTTACTCTTTGGTGTTGAGAACTCGAGGTCATACTCCTGAAGGATAACGATCCATTGAGCGAATTTTCCATTAACTTGTCGACGGCTGAGCAAGTATTGCATAGGGTTGGAATCTGCAACGACCTTTGTGGTGCGAAGCAGAATGTAATGGCACAGTTTCTAGACTGCGAGGACAACTGCTAGAGCAAGTTTCTCTTCGTGTTTATACTTCAAGGGAGGTCCTGAGAGGTTCTTACTAACATAGTAAATTATGTGTTCACGATTTTCATCTCTGAGCTGGACGAGGACACTGGCTACTGATACAGTTGATGCTGATACGTAGAGGATATAGTCACGATTATAGTCTAGTGCATTGATTAAGGGTGCATTTGAAAGCGCTGCTTTTAGATCGTCAAATGATTGTTGGGCATGGTCGTCCCAATGAAAAGGGATGTCGTGACGTAGTAAGCGAAGGAAACCATGTGCGGGTATGGCATAATCAGGAACAAAGCATCTGAGAAAGTTAGCTTTTCCCTGTAGACTCTGAAGTTGTCGTAAATTTCGGGGAGGTGGAATTTCGGTGATAGCTTGGACTTTGAGGGGGTCCATGGTAATACCACTTTGGGAAACGATAAACCCAAGGAGGCACCCTGTGGTGACACAAAACACACACTTGAGAGGATTCAAGTGAATGTTGTACCGTCGACACCGTTGAAAGATGACTCATAAATCATCGAGATGTTGGGTGCGTTTCTTGGATCGAGCTGTGAGGTCATCCAAGTAGGTGAGGATGATTTTAGACAGATCGTGGAAGATGTATGTCATTGCCCACTGGAATGTTACACCAACATTTTTTAAGCTGAAAGGCATGACATGATATGCAAAGGTACCCCACGGGGTAATGAATGCGGTTTTATACTGATCGGCTGGGTGGATTTGGATTTGGTTATAGCCAGAGAATCCGTCCATAAAGGAGAGAGCCTCGTGGCCGGCACAGTCGTCGATAATTTGATCGATGAATGGCGTTGGAAAGGTGTCTTTGGGACATGCGTTATTGAGATCGTGAAAGTCTGTGCAGACACGGATAGTGCCCTATTTTTTGTTGACGGGTACAGGGTTGGAAACCCATGAAGTATAAGCGATGGGGTAAATATACCTGGCAGCGCATAATTTGTCAATTTCGGCTTTGATAGCCGCAGCTTTGGCTGGGTGTAGCGATCGCTATTTCTGGCGGAATGGTGTGATGTCGAGCCAGGTGTCGATGTGATGTTCGACAATAGAGGGATCGAGGCCACGCATTTTTTTGTATGACCAGGTGAAAATATCCCTGTATTCTTGAAAGAGGGCTTTATATGCGGTGATTTCTTGAGGAGTGCAAGCAACTCCAATGGTGATTTCTTCGACGATGTTGTTTTTAATGAAAATGTCTATTTTGATGGTGGGGGAAATGTTGGCCATGTTGCCTTCTTCAAATGCATCAGGGGCAGGAATGGGATTATTGAACCAATCGATACGCCCGGACGGGATAAAATCTTTGGTTTCGATCGCGTAAATGGGGTTTTGATTAGGAGGCATGAGGGCTTCCTATGGAGAGAAGAGTGTGCGGTGATGTAGCGCATCCCAGGGTGAGTCTAGGTGGTTTATCTCTTCGAGTATTTCCTCGTCGCATTGGAAACACGGGGAATACAAGGGGTCGTGAGGAGTGATATTAGTGCTAGTTTGATTGCCCCCTGCTGGAGAAGCAAGGGGATTAGTGCGAGCAGATGGTGAGGGTTCACTCGCCATGAACCATATATTGAAGTACTGAGGGGTACCCATGGTGGGTGGGTGGAGAGTCTTCATAGGGGAATGAGCTGGAGAGTTTGGGGGATTGCGGGGTAAATCCTTAGAGATGTCGTTTAAGAACCATGGAGGCGTTGGGAGTGCCTCGGGCTCGGGAGAGGTGATATGAAGATCCTCAAGTGATGGGGTAATGTCAAGTATCGCCTTTGCAGGTTGGTGAAGTAGGGCCAATTGACATCTCCTGTATGCAAGGATCATAGGGCACTAGTATGTAAAATGAGCTAGTGAATCGCAGAGAGAGCAAGGACATCTCATATGTTCATTGAATGAAGTAGTGACATAGCGAATGTCAGTTATGTTGGACGAGGACGTAGCAGGGCGTGGGTTGTTCTGGAAGTTCTGGCGTACAGCCACTGATGTCTGTCGAAAGTGCGGCAGTGCTGGGCAATGATGGGTGTAGTGACCATACTCAGAACATATAGCACAAGCGTATTTGGTCCTCAACCCTTTACTACTGGAAGGGTTGGTGGTAGTAGTGGTAGTAGCTGTAGTGACAGGTGTTGTGGGAGTTTGATTGGGGGGAATCAAATTTTGTAATTCAGGTAGAGATGGACAATTGTTAGTTTGGTGGCCCTCTTTCTCACATAGTGCGCAAGGTGGTGGGATGCGTGGAGGAAGTGGAGCGGTGGGCTCCTTCTTCTTCCTTCTGCACCCAGCTGTAGTAGGGGGGGTTGTGAGTATGGGGGTAGTGGGGGTAAGGATGGAAATCGTCATGGGAAGTACTTCCTATGGGGGAAGGGATGGTTGAGGGACCATCTCTGGTGGGTGTAAATACCAAAATAGGATTGCTAGCACCATATTTGGTAGTGTGAGCATTGCGGCTACCTGAAAATCTTCGATTCCTAGTGGAGGGTAAGAGAAGGGAATTTGGGTTAGGGGTTGGGGGACTGTCTCCAAAATGGGACTAGGCCCTTGAGGGGATGTGGAATCATGGACTATTGAGGTCGATGAGTGCACAGGAGGCTCTGGCGGGGGTGGTTCTGCGACTATTGAGACGTCAGGAATGACTGAAGCCTCCTGAGGAGGAAGAGCATCCTCCGTGTGAGTTCCGTTAGATGAGACAATGCATACTTGATTAGGGGGGAGGAGTGGTGGTTCTCCATGGTATGTCCCTAACAAGGATGGATATTTAAAAATCCCAGGACCCATCTCGACGAGTGGATATGCGTCAGGGTTGGTGTGAATGAGAGGAAGAATGTTATCGAGGTTGGCAGATGGGTTAGGCTCATAATGTGAGACTTGGTCGATGTTTATGATCTTCCCATTGTGGGGGAACATCATGGTCCAAAAGACGGAAGAGGCCACTGCCTTCATAGCGTACATGTAGCTGCGCCCGAATAGGATATTATAATCGAGTGGGGCGTTGATAACTTCAATATCAATGAGAATAGTCTTGCCCCCGAGTTCAACGGGGACATTTTGGAAGAGCCCTTCAGGAGAGGATGGTCATCCGTCATAAGCTCGTAATGTGATGGTAGAGGGTATGAGTTCTGGGGAACCAATTTTCTACCATACTATTTTGGACATGATGCATGTAGAGGCACCTTCATCGATGATACACCGATGAACTGTGATGTTCCGTATTTTCACTGGTATTTGAAAAGCAATCAAGGCAGGAAGACGAGGTTCTCCACTATCAAGATCAAAGGTGATGATTCGAGTATCTGTGGGGTCGACTGCCCCCAAGGCAGACAGAAGAGATTTCCGCTGCGTAGGACAAGTCTGGAGGACTTCCAAGACTGACATGGCAGTCGGGGATTGTGTTAAGTCGTCTACCAAGCTATAGTTGTGAGCGGCCCTAGCCTGTGGGTTGTGGACATTCCTGCGCAAGGGGATGCGAGGGATACATAGTGGTGGTTCGGCGGAAGGGCGATGGATCACCAACGGGGGTCCCGTTGGTGTAGGGTTTGTCTCTGGAGAGATGGGAGTAGACTCAGTGGGTGTATGATACTGACGATTACACATTTGCAGAAGAATTTCTTCTTCACTAGTGAGGAGAATTGTACACTCTGCTGGATTGTTGGGTTTATGGTATTGTCCCACCTAAGGTGGGGGGTGTTGTGTATCTTGTTGGGTGTTTATCACACCTTGATGTGGAATAGGATTTTTCAGCACGACGGGCGGGGGTTGTTGTACATATTGTTGTGGTGCCTGCTGAGGGGTGGTTTGTGCAGGAGAATGGGGAAGACTACCAGAATCTTCCATCCATTTGAAATTAGTGATCTGGGGGAAATCATGAGTGTAATGACCGAAATCACCACAAAGGGCACAAGGGAAGATGGTTTTGACATTATTCCTTCCTTGGCATTTATTATTATTTCCCCCTTGGGGATTTTGGTTCCCTTGGTTCTGGTTGCCCCCAGGTGGTTGGTGTAGTGGGGGTTGATTCCCGCCTTGACCGGGGTTGTTGTTATTCCTGTTCCGACCTTTCTTCTTGGCATTGTTTGATGGATGAGTTGGATTGGATGTATTCAACTGTTCAAAATTTTGGTATTGTTGAGCAACAGACGGTTGAAAAAAATTTACCCCCGCATGTGGATGTGGGGGAGACATGGGTTGTGGAGGACCAAGAAATGGGAAGTATGGATTTTGTGGTGGTACCGATCCATAAGGTACATAGGAAGGCGTAGTGCTTTCACTAGTACTATAAGATAATGTTGAGGGAGTAACACTATTTGTGGGAATAGGTGGATGTATGGGAGGTGCCGGTGGTGGTCCACTGACGGGTGGAGGTATAGCAACAGGGTATTGTTGTTGATAAGGGGGCGGGGGGTAGTAAGGAGTGCCCCCATATGCCGACGGGTATTGAGATGTTCCATACATCGGTATTGGTTGGGGTTGTGGAATGTGGTGCGTGGTGGCACCTATTAGTCTGTCTGCTGAGTGAGACATCCCAGGTTTGTCTTGGCCAAATGGCACAGGTTTTGGAAGATTAGGAAGTACTGTGTATAAGTACCCCGACTGTGCATAAATGAGGTCATACTGTTGGGCCTTACTGATGGATTCCTCTTCGGATTGAGGGAAGGTGGAAGCTACATCCTTTCCAAGGAGAGAGACAAGTGATCTAAGAAACCAGTCGAGACACTGTTGCTTGGTGGTTTCTGCTTTACACAAACTATGTCGCCTACGCCACTCATGAATGTGGTCAGCGATGTGGGTGGATGATGTTTGTTTGAAGTTAGATAGTAGTTCGAGACCATTTTCGTGGCGGATGGGTAATTGGAAGAAGGTCAAGAATTCTTTGGCCAATGACTCAAAGGTCGTGTGGGACCCTGATTTTTCTTCGACATACCATTTGGCTGAAGGGCCAGTGAGTGTGCGTTGAAATAATCGTAGTCTGATGGAATCATCCATAATGTTGTTGAAAGAAAACCATAGATGAAAAGTCATGACATGGTTGGCGGGGTCATCTCCTGCCTTTCCTTCAAACTTTGGTATGTCTGAAGAAAGTTTTGTTGGCATTGCAGGCCATGTGGTGTCATGCAATATGGGATCATTGGTGAGTTTGGTAAGATCCGGTATGTTGAGAGAGGCCAAATACGACATCTGTAGTGGGGTGGGAGGATTATCTCTAGCCATAGTGTGTTGTGAACCTGACCCTTGATGGGGACTAGGTGGGTTGGTTCTCCCTCCTTGAGAGGAAGTGGGTCCCCCGCTTCCGTGTAAAGGAGAGTGAGTGAACGGATGACCTTGGGAAGTTGACCCAAGTAATGTAGAACCAAGCAAAGCTGATCCTAAGATAGTAGCACTCACAGGAGTGTGTGAAGGAGGTACCAATGAGTGAGTACGACCAGATACTCCCCCTAATATAGGAGGGAGGTTGAGAAATCGTCGTGAATGACGGGGGTTCTATGGTTCCCCTATGATGTCATACTAGATGTGTGAATGTGTGCAACAAGTGGTGAGAGAAATATAGAAACCTACAAAGCCTTTGCGTTGAATGTTTACACAATATATATATCCAAATCAAACTGTAATCAGATGTGCATCATACATAACATGACAAAGAAGCATATATATGGGTAAGTGGGTTTTGTCCATGTGGGGGAATCAAAAGAAAGAAAATGCTCGTGTCCTAGAAGACATAACGTCCTTCCTCTCAAATAGCATTGGACCTTCCAATAGTTCTCAACAGTGGGGTCTGAAGTCACCGGAAGAGAAACTAGTGAAGGATGAAACAATTGGTTATAATGAGGGGTAGAGGGGGCATATCCCGAAAGAACTGGCGATACTTCCCAATAGCCACACAAAATCCAATCAAGGTGCAATTGTAGACCACAATTGCCACCTGGGTAGATGTCCTAAAGTTGGTCACTAGGTACCTCGGTCAAAGTGCGACATTTAGATTTTCGGCCTAAGAAATGGGTCATGGGATGGATCCCGTCCAAGAGGTGGGTGCCTCAAGGGGGGACGCACAAAACAACCAGACATTGGCCTTCAACCCTTCACGGGTATCTCCCTGCCTTATGGTGATTGGAACACTTGACTTGGAGGATTTTAAGTTCCCTATTTGACAACCTCTATGTTTTATCAATGTGAGAACCAGATAACGGGGAGTTATTTGGATGCCTATCCTCGAAATCCTACCTAGACTAAAAAAATTCTTTTGGCACCTCCTGTGGAAGAAAACTTAGTGAGTTTTTAGAAAGTTTTTAGATGAAGTTGTTTTGTGAGGCTGGGGGTGAAAACCAACCTCGTTTGATTTAACAATGGGAGTGGATAATCCTGTCTAGAAAAGATGGGGTATTTTTTGGAATCCCTTTGGAGGAAACTTAATTGGACCTCCACGTTTTGAGAAGAAGCTATGTGAGTGTGTAGTGAATTTTGTGTGTGATTGAAAAGTGTGCCAATTTTAGTTAATTAGATGTCACCTTGTTGCATGTGGACTTCGCTTGGTCCTTACAAGAGTTTGATTACCTAATTAGCTAGATGTCTTTGGTACAACCTTGCGGAATTCAAAAGCCCTAGGAAGCTAGCATGTGGACATGTGGGTCCGTTACTATCCTTTAACTCCCTATT
>ML777407.1:913062-939921 GCA_009831015.1 Picea engelmannii | reverse complement strand
TTATATGATGAGGGGACTAAGTGTGGTGCAGTATTTAGAGCATGCATAACATCATTTTAAGAGGGCCAATGGCCTTCCCCACATCCCAATCAACTTACAATGTGAAATTTTGTTCAAAATGCGTGGCCCCTAGTGTAGACAGGTGCGCACAGAGCGCCGACGCACGAACTGAATAGAGACAGAAAGCGCATGCGCGCAGAGAAAGACTGTTATAAAAGCGCATGCACACCCGATGCGCATTTGTGGGGTGAAATACCCGCGCGCCTGTGAAAAACGGTCGAGAGAGAAAATCCAGATGGATTTCTCTCAATTCTCCCTTGAATTGGATAGTTGGCAGGTCGGCCTAGGCCGGTTGGTGTACCTGCAAGTTAATTAAACTGAAAGAAGAGCAAAATAAACCCAAATGAGGAAGGAATTGATACCTAATCCCCAGTATGGTCGCCAATCTTTTTGCACCCTCTTTGTCACGTTGGTGAGAAAATGAGAGGTGCTTACATGCCCAGTTGGGTCTTACTGAGCATGACATCTGTAGAGGAAAGGGTTAGAGAAAGAAAAACAAAACTATAAGCATGAATTAAACAAATACAAACTAAAATTAAAAGCATGGAAATATAGAGATAACAAGGACAAAAAGACCAATGTCACCAATGTTTTTAGGCTGATCTATTGATGAAATCAAAGCACAATGAAGAAAGGGGACTATGAGTCCCTTCTTCCTCCAAAGGAAGGATCTTGGACCCTCACAAGCTTGCTCTCCTTACAACAAGAAAAATGAAAATGGTGATGAAAGAACTCCTTTGCAAATCCACTCAATGGAGAGGTGGATTGCTCAATGAAATGGTGCCAATGTGCTATTTTCAAGGAGTGAGTCCTTAAAACAATCTAAGAAGCATAACATTACATGAAATTCCTTGAGAAAATGAGGTTTCTTCATGGCTTTTTATAGAATTGCATTGGGTGATTATGTAACTCCTTTATAGTGTGAAAAAAGGCTCTTTAGGGCTTTATTAGGTCTTTGACCAGCCTACCATGCGGATTCATCTCATATTTGAGGGTCAAATCGGCTTGGGAGGTAATCCATAAGTGGTTGGGAGGCCGACCAATTCAATAAATGCGTCATTTAGCAGGTGCATGGGTTTTTGCGCCAACAACTGCACATCGTGCGCGTATGCACGCATGGTACGTTCCTGTTCCGCACATGTGCGCGTGCACCCAACTTCTGTAAAGCACTCTTCAATTTTTACTACTTTGTATAGTTTTTGACCTCTTTGGAATGCTGTGAAATTAATTCAGTGCCATGAATGACTTCATTACTATTTGACGATGATGAGTTCTTGTCGCCATGAGCGGATGAAATTTCAGTGATAACATGGTGGGCTGAGAGATTGGAGGTGTGAACCAATCTCATTTGAACTGAGTGGGTGTGGATAATGTTTTCAAGAAATAGTGGGATGTTTCAAAATTACTTTAGAGAAAAACTACTTCAACCTTCACAATTCAAGATGGAATTATGTGATTGAGGAGTGACTTTGTGTGTGGGAAAGTGATAAAATGTGCCAAATTTTTAATAAGTTAGGTGTGAATTTGCAACATGTGGACTTCCTGTGGTCCTTACAAATCTTTGTTACCTATCTTACTAAGTGTCATTGGTACAACATTGCAAAATTTTAAAATCCCTAAAGAACTAGCATGTGGACATGTGGGTCCTTACCAATCCTTTAAACTCCCTAATGTGGTTTACACTAAGAAATATTGAAAAACTATCCTAGATTTCAAGCATGTGGAAATGTATGGTCTCGTTACTTTGATCTTTAAACTCTCCTAGTGATGTAAACTAAGAAAGTAATTTCAAGAAAGTATTCTAAGTTTGCAACATGTGTGCATGTATGGTCCCTTACAAATTTAAGATGACTTCAAAAAGAAGCTAAGAGGAACCCTAGGGGGGCTTTTTCCTCTCCTAAATATTTGTTTAAGGGAGATGAAATGTCCCCTTAACCACCTTTCCGATTCTCAATATTGGTCTATGGTGTGAGAGAAGAGCATACTCAATGATTAAAGTTGATTTTTGGTCCCAATGAAAATGTTTTTATATGTGATAGCAAACGACCTAAACTTAGCTTTTACAACCTAAAAAATCCATCCATGTGGCAACCAAAGAAAAAGAGAAGAAATATGGTTATTTTTACCCCCTAAGTGCCTATGTTTAGCTAACCTTCCATATGGGAAAGGAGTCTCAGTGGAGTGCATTTACAATTTGCATGAAAGAAATATTTTGAAGGCCAGGGGTCTTCAAATCATCACAAAAAATCTTACAATTTTGAAACTTTGGAAATGTGCGTGGGTTACTGTTTAGATATAAGCGCAGTGGGTGCATAGTGCGCATAATGCGTAAAGAACAAAAGTTGTTTGGGTGCACAATGCACAGAATGCACAGAGAAAGGAATCCTTTTGGGTGCATAGTGTGCTGAGTGAACATTTGTGGGCTTAAATACCCACGCATGTTCTGATACGCATAAGGGAGGTTTAAGTGAAATTCTCCTCTTCTAGCTCCAAACTTCGCTCTTGGAAGGTAAGGATAGGCTGGTTTTGGTACTTGCAGGACAAATGGGTCAAAACGAAGTTCTCTCAAAGCCCAAATAGGGTGGAAATTGATACCTTTACCCAGTATGGTCTCTAATCTGTTGTGTCTATTTCGTCACTTGGGTGAGCAAAAAAAGGGCACTTGCATGTATAGTTGGACCTACTAGACAAGATAGAGGTTAGTGCATGAGTTAAAAAATCCAAGCACATGAAATAAAAAAGTAAATAAACTAAAAACAAATAAGGAAATAAAACTAGAACGCATATGAAACGTAGAACCAAAAACAATCAATCAATGACCAAGATTATGCCACCAATGGATAACTATATTAATTGGAAAAACACCATAGAGAAAGGAGGACTTATGAGTCCCCTCTTCCTCCTTCGGAGGTATCTTGAGTTCCCTAATGGAGAGCTCTTTTTATAATGGTAGACAAGAAAGAAAATGATGAAGAAATCAAATCCTATTCCCTCAAGAGGTGAGTGGAATGGCCTATTAGAATGTTGCTAGAATGCTCAAGGGAGAAAATAGGATTCTCAAGGGAGGATTGAGGAAGCATAAAAATACTATGAAAATATTAAATTCTTAGTGCACCCATTGCCTCCATTTATAGCATGTATTCAAGGAAATATTCAACTAGTTCTTAGTGTGAACAATGGACCCTTTAGGGCACCCTTTGCTCCTTGACCAACCCCCCATTTAGATTCAGCTCAGATCTGAGGGTCAAATCAAGTTGGGAGCTGGTCCATAAGTGGTTGAGGGGCCGACAAGAACCATAAATGTGTCATTCATAGGAGTGTGAGGATTCTCTCATACATAGTCGCACATATGGTGCATTGTGCGCTCTATATGCTTATTTGGCCCATGCATTGTGCACATACTTTCTTTAGTGAGTTAGCGCATGCCATTTTTTTCCCATTTGTATAGTTTTTGCCTCTTGGAAATGCATTTTTGGTGTTGCAGGTGAACTAATGGTTGTTTGACATTGCTGTATTTCTATAACCATTTGCGTGCAATGTTGTGGTCGAAATTTCAATGATAAAAATCTCTATACAAGAATAAGGACAAGAAGAGAATTGAGACTGAATGCCAACATTGGGGATTTCAACATGGGAGATATTATACTAGATTTAGGATCTAAAGTAAATGTATTACCTAATAAGACATGGAAGTGTATAGGAGAACCAGCATTAGACTATTCACCTGTCCAGTTGAAACTAGAAAATCAACACAGAGTGTTACCAATTGGAAGTCTTAAAGGTTCGACAATAGATTTGGATGGAGTGTGAACAATGACATAATTTGAAGTGATAGAGATAGTAGATGGCACAACACCTTACCCATCATTACTTGGATTGGATTGGGAATTATATAAACAAGATATAGTTAGCTCGAAGAAAATAAAAATGACATTTGAATCGGGCAAATATAGAGTCATTACACCATTAGATCCTTCAGAAGGAGAAATGTTTGTACAGGCAACTTGTTTGGATCTTGAAGAAATAAACCAGTTGTACAGACCACTGCACGAGAAGAGAATTATTTCAACCCAACTGCAAGTGGGATACTCAATTGGAGAAGCATTACATCACGTGCTTCCAACTCAAACACAAGTTTGGAGAATTGGCTACAATGATTACATGAAGTTTCCACAAGGAGGTTCACAAAAATAGACTACGCAGTGAGATGGGTTGATACAGAGATAAGGGAACATACCAGTTTTCATGGGCTAAACAAATTAAAGGAATCATTGACAAAATATGAAGAGGAAGTTTTATTAAATCAGAGGCTTTTGTCCCTAAATATTGCACTCAAGGAAACACTTTAAGTATGGTGGGGTCGACACAAATAAACAATTCATATTTGGTATCAGTGTAAACAACTACTATGCATTAGATTTGGTGTCGAATAGGGGAGAAATATAATGCAGAAGTATGATGGGAAATGAAAACTAGTCGAACACTTGAAGAAGTGCAGAAAACAATGGAGGATGACACCACCATAGGAATGACCTTGTCACTTTATTCATACATTGGAAGGGATTCCAGGTAACTAGTACATACATCAAGAGGTGCGTAGAGGAACTATAGAATGGACAGGACTACAACAAAATTTTGTAGTAACCTTCTCATTTGAGCATGAGAACCCCAAAATTGATTCAATGTTGAAGGTGATAAGGGGAGTGATAGTTTTCGATGAACCAAAGGTTGAAATCATAACATAATATCAAAAAAAGAACATATAGAAAGTCAAAGAGTTACTCTCATGTTATCATGTCGAAGATGAAGCACCAGATGAAGATGATCCACACAACATTCATATCATAGAGATTGAAGGAGAGAGAGAGGTGGAAGGTCCATCTCTAGAGTCAAAGGCATTTTCTGCACCAATCAAAGTTAATAAAGTCAACATTGGGACAAATGACAATCCTAAAATGGAAAGTATAGGAGACTATTGGGATGAGAAAACATTAGAAAGAATAACAGAGTTACTGCGCAAATACAATGACCTATTTCCAACAACCTTTACAGATATGAAAGGCATAGCAGGGGAGCTAGGTGTGATGAAGATACCCCTCAAACCCAAGAATAGACCTGTCAGACAAAGATCTTACATACTGAATCCAGTGTATAAGTAGAAAGTGATAGCATGAATTGACGAAATGTTGGAAGATGGAATTATAGAACCAGTAGAGGAATATGAATGGATCAATCCCATGGTATTCAAGGAAAAGAATCAAAGGGGTATAAGGATTTGTGTAGATTTGAGGAAAATCAATGATGCTTGCTTACATGAGCCTTTCCCTACCCCTTTTACAGATGAGGTCTTGGAGAATGTGGGAGGCTAGGAATCATATTCATTCACAGATGGATTCCCAGGTTACCATCAGATTAAAATAGCTCTAGAGGACAAGTATAAGTCTAATGCTTCTACAGAATGGGGATCCTACCAATATACAGTCATGCCCTTTGGATTGAAGAATGCACCAACTATATTTTCAAGGGTAGTCATAGTTTCTTTTAAGGAATTGATACATTAGTTTTTATAAGTATATATGGATGATTGGATTTTGTATAGTCTTTTGAAGGACCATGTATAAGTGTGTTGGAAAGATGGAGGCAATGTCAGATATCATTAAACATCAATAAATTCATTTTTGGTACACCTTTTAGGATATTTTTGGGACATATAGTGTGTAAACAAGGTTTACTGGTTGACCATGCTAATATTGCAGTCATTGTGAATTTACCACCACCAAAGTCAGTGCACCAGTTAAGAGCAATGCTGGTACATACAAGCTACTACAGGAAGTTTATAAATCAGTATGCATAGATTACTGCACCAATTGAAAAATTGTTAAAGAAGGACACCATATTTCAGTGGAATGAGGATTTTCAACAAGGATTGGACACTCTAAAGGAAAATATGGTGAAAACAACTATATTAGTATTTCCATATTGGGAAAAGACATTTCATGTGCATGTAGATGCATCAACAATACCACTTGGAGAAATTCTGGCACAACCAGGAGTAGGGGACTAAGACCATCCTATAGCCTTTAAAAGCATGAAGTTTCCATAATCCTAGTACAATTACAACACCATAGAAAGAGAACACATAGCCATGGTATATGCACTTCAAAAATTTAGGAATTATTTATTGGGTAAACACTTTAAAATGTTCATAGATCATTCTTCCCTCAAATATCTAGTCAACAAGCCAGTGTTGGGGGGGAGGATATGTAGATGGTTGTTATTATTCCAATAATTCGATTTTGAAGTGATATTCAAACCAGGGAAGATGAATGTAGGACCTCATCACTTATCAAGGGTAACCAATGGAGAAGAACCTACTAACTTGGAAGACAACTTCCCTGATGCACAAGTATTTTCAGTACAAGTAGTTCATGAATACTTCATTGATATTATAGAATACTTAAGTACAGGAGTTGCACCATAGGACTTTAGCACTACGCAGAAGAAAAACCTAGTATTCAGAGATTTAGACTATCAACTCAATGCTGGTCATTTATACAATATGGGTGCATATAACATTTTGAGAAGGTGTGTATTGGAACAAGAACAACCTAGGGTTTTAGAAGAATCTCATGAAGGTATAGCTGGAGGAAACTATGTAGGTAAAGATACCACACAAAAGGTATTGCACGGAGGATTATGGTGGCCAACAACTCATAAATATGCCAAGGAATATTTCCATAACTGTGATGTCTGTTAGAGGGGTGGAAAACCCAACAAAAGGGATGCGATTCCCCTAAGACCAGAAGTAACTCTGCAGGTATTGGACAAATGGTAAATAGATTTTTTTGGACCTATTAATCCACTAGCAAAAATTTCAGGAGAAAAATATATCATTATTGAGACCAAAAACTTAACAAGATGGGAATAAGCAACACCAATCAAATATTGTAGTGCAAATACAATAACACACTTCTCATTTGAGAAAGTGATCAGTAGATTTGATTCGGATTATTTTCGGCACGAAATGAGAGTGGAGATATAATAAAGAAATGCACAGAGATATCGCAGATATTTAATAATATAATAGAAATGTATCAGATATGCAACCATAAAACAGATCTACAGTAATACACGATTTCTATTAATGAAAGAAATGTACAGATACTGTAAAATATAGAATGAAAGACTTGCTAGAATGGTGGCAACTTATCTCTAAGAAGAGATGCGACGGCTACACGCATTCACAAGAAGATGGTTACAATGAGGCTCTGAAGGCCCTTTTACAATAAACGAGAATGCCAAAATTCCTATACATCCAAAATCCTAACCCTAGGAGATGAAGCGCCAAAAGTCATGTGGGCCCCGTTTGGGTAAGTTATTACATCAACTTCCCAGGGTCGTAACTTTTGCATACGATCTTCGTTTTAGGCGTATGATAGCTCGTTGGAAAGGTATCGTCGAGGAGATTCATTTTGGGGGATAAATAATGCCTTTGCCTATCATTGATAACCTATATCTAGAAAAACATTCATTTAGGCCCTCAAAATGGCCCCAGAAGTTAAAACCTGCTAAAAATAGTAAATTGTCAAAATTGCCAGAAAGTTGTTTTGAGCCAGTTGGAAAAGGTGGGTGGCCACCGATATCCACCTGGATCAAGATTTGGATGTCCCAATATTTTGATGAGTGACCAAGGAACTCATTTTATTAATAATATCATCAAGTATATGATTTTGGAGTTTGAAGTGTATCACTAGAATAGTACACCATATCATCCTCAGGAAAATGGGACGATAGAAGCTTTCAATAAGATTTTGGAAAATGCATTGAATAAGATATGAAATGTTAATAGGGATGATTGGGACTTGAAAATAACAGTAGTATTGTTGGCACAGGGGCAGACCCAAGGTTCAACGCTACAACAACATGCCAACAAAACCCTGACTATCGACTCTTTCGGCAACACCTGCAAAGCAGATGAAGTCTCACCCGAGGTAGAGGAAGGGGTGGTTGCAGGACTCATATGTATGCAACCTTATCTAGGACATAGATCTGTGATTCTAACACTTAACAGAGAACTCAACAATTAACATTCATCAATATCCAGTCTTAGTTACAGCGCATTTAAACCCTAGTTACATAGTATCATAGTATTCATTCAGATCTAAGGTATTTAAGCACTAAGCATATTCACATAGGTCAGATACATACTATTAAGAACATAGCGTTAACATATCTATCTACCATTCATATATATTAAATCACTAAGAAAATTAACATATAAACACATAAACACATCACACAAATCAGAGCAACACAACATGTACGTGGTTCACCCCTACCCCGGGGCTACATCCACCAAATCTTTGTATTCTTTATTATCTTTGGTCAAGATTCTTACAGGAACATAGCATCCAATTTATACACTATAGAAGACAGGATATCTAGGCACACTCAACCATATCCTCCTTCTTCTCGCTAGGGTATAGCACCAAGCCTTCACACAATCTCTTACAGTTACTTGCACTAGCCTTGCAAGCATCACACAGTATGCACACATAATTTACAACTCTTGATCACACAGATCCAACTCTAGCACTTAGCCATCCCTACTCACTAAATCTCCTTAGCATATATTTATACATACAAAATAGGCCTAAGCATGGGGAAACCCATGGGTTGACAACCCATACCCATTACATAATCCTAAATCCCAAAAAGGGCCCTAAAATGGGCCGAGATCCCACGATCTCCACTTCGTTTTTCGCTCCACTTTCGACATCCTGTTGAAGTCCCAAAATTAGGTCAAAAATGACCAAGGATCCTCAAAAATTGGTCAAGGGACAAAATGCCCCCAACACTCACCTGTGACTCGTCCCAAGTCACTCTGATCTGACTAGTTATGCTTCAAAAGCCTCGAGCTTGGCTCAATCTTCTTCAACTTACTGTCGTGCCACAATATCCTGTTTAGTGAACTCTTGTATGACTACTTGATTGAAAAGTCCCTCTAGGCATTTTTCAACTGTAGTGACGAATTTATTTAGTTCTTCTCCTCAGCCTTCGACCTCTGTGAACAGTTGGTAAGCCTTATCCTATACAGGTTGGAGCCTCTGAGTCACTTCCATGATTTTTCTCTAGATATTTTGGATCTAATGTTGGGCAGTGTGTTTCTCCCAGGATCACTTCATTCTTCCCACAGCTGGCAGGGGCTTCAACTACACCTGTATTGTCTCTGCTTGATACTTCACCTCTTGGAGCTACGACTTCAGTGCCTTCATTTATGGATTCTTAGTGAGTTTATCATAGGTCTGGGCACTACGTCAGTGAGTTGCTTACATTCCATGGTAAGGGATTTGATTCTCCCAACTGTGCTTTGAGCAGTTGCTTCTCTTTGACCCCTCACATCCTTAGGGGTGATGGGAACTGTGCGAAAATCTAAGTCTAATATTCATTGATGTAGCTATTGGATAGCTTTTGCAAGATGCTCTACTTGATGCATGACTCAGTCTTCTTCTTTTGGCTCTAATCCTGTCACAAAGTGGATTTCTCTATTGACTGCTTCCTTCACTTCAAGTTGCTCTGCAAGCAACTGTTATTTTTCTTGTTGCATCTGTACTTTCTCTTCTTCAAACTTTTCCTAGAGAGCAACCTTCTCCTGTTTTGCAACTCTGTGTTGTTCTACAATTACGCCTTCCACTTTATTCAAGGCCTAGGTGGCTTGTTCTATTTCTTCTTGAGAGCAACGAAGGTGAGCTTCGACCACATCAGCTAATTGGTGCAGTTGGGCTGGCTCATCTCCCAACATTGGTTCTCCTGATGGCAGGGGAACAGTGGAGACTATGTGATTGGACTCAAGGGCCTATTGTAACCCTCAGATTTTGACCTCTATTTCGATCGTACATTTCCTCCTCCTTGGCTTCTTGTTTCTCCATGATTTCCAACAAAGCATCATTTAGAGTTGCGATGATGAATTCAAAATCATCATCAATAACCACAGTCTTCATCTTGGTCACAGTGGCTTTTGATTTCTTCTGGGAAGAAGGTTTTGGGGGAGAAACCTTCCTCTTCTTAAGGGTATTAACCTTATCTCTAGGTGGTGTTACTTCGCCTTACTTATTGTTAGCTCCCTTTCCATTTATCTCTTCTACTTCATCATCACCCCCTTAGTCAGGTGATACCGAAGCAGTCTTTCCTGAGGCGCTTCTTAAATATTGGACCTCTTCGGTCTTCTTCATTATGCTCGTCCCGAGTGTATCATTTTATTTATGTGTGGTCTCTGGGCTATCAGGGTCAGACATATCTACAAGGTCTGTGGGAATAAAGAGGTCTGCAAAGCAGTCCTTAGTGATCTCCTCCAGGTCTTCTTCTATGAGTTTGTAGTACGACTGAAGCTACTCCTTATGTTCATTGGCTCACCCTGTTATGTAGATGAAGTGCCAATATGCACAAAACTTCATCAAGGGTCGACATATTTGTGGGGTGTTCGGAGTCATGTGAGGTTTAGCTTCGATGGATCTCTTCAGTTGAAGTTAATATGTATGAAAAACAACATTTGACTACAATTGTTTATTTACATCACTCGAGTACTAGAGTCTGGTGAACTTCATAGTAAGAGTGTTGAACGATTCAATATCCAAAAAGGTCTCACCTTCTGGCATCTCCCAAGAAACAAGGGCGATAAGGATCAGTAGCTAGATAAAGTGAAACTCGTAGCCTTGATCATGTGCCTTGCAACAGTCTAGTTCCAGCTGATTAACTAGGTGCTTCTCCCAGTTCATCTGCAGGCCTTCCACACACTTCCCTGTGAGGTCAACAAAAAATCCTATGACCTGCATAGGTATGTTCTTCCTTACTAACTTTTTGGCTATTAGCTAGCAGGAAATGTGCACTGCGCCATTCTGGATGGAGGCTACCTTGTAGCCTTGCATCCCCTTTTCAACATCATCATATGTATCTTTGATCTTCTGTGCTAGTGCGCAATCTGTGGATTTTCCTATATAGAACTCATGTGGGTTGGGTCCTTTCATACTTAATTCGGTGATCCTATGGATCAACGTCGGATCAACTATAATACAATGTTCTAGCCATAAGTAATTTCCATGGTAACATGAAAGTAATAGTTGGACACATGCGTTCACTTCTTGGTGCCTTCCTAAGTGTGGGATTTTCATTACATTTAGTAGCTTGGACTACGCAAGGTTCATCATCCATGGTTGGGGGATTATCTTTGAGTTCTTATCCTTTGTCTTGGTCAAGTATTTGTATGAGGAGAGCATGCTATAGTTCTTGCGATCTTTGAGGTTGAAGTCACTGAACTTCAACGCTACGATCTTGTCCTATTGTGCGCGAAATGAATGGATCCCCTTCAAGATGTATGAAGTAACCATGGAGTACTCAAAATATCTTGGCACACTATCTCGACTCACGGCATCGGCCAGAGGCGGGATGTAATTGAGTAATATGGTCGGGATCAGCTTCGCATTTGCTAGGTCATCTTTGTGTTTGGTTCTCTTTTTCGCTGATCGTCAGGATGATCTGGCTCCATGAGAAGTCGACATAGAGTCTTGCACTCCTCTCGTCAATGAAGATTGAATAATGGAAAACATTTCTCTTTCAGACATTACTCTTTCAATCATTAGGTCAATGAGAAATTCTTCCACAATTTTCTCTACAACGCTAAGCTCGTCTGACATGCACACTTGTGGTTGAATATATCGTGTTCGAAGAGAAACTAGTCAATGCAATGGGATGGATGGCAATAGCGCAATGATCAATGTGTGAAATCAAATAGTCTGTGGACTCAGATTCACGGTTGGAAAAAGTGTCCTTGTTGCGTGGCATGACAGGCTAAATAGATAACTTGGCAACAAATATCTTGCAATGGGTGAGAAGCCTTCATTAACTCAGTTTTGTCCATTATGGCGTGGTCCCAATGGTCTAGTGGAAAAATTTCTGATCATAAATGCCTTTCCACCTGTTCAGGTCATCGGTCTAATGGTTATACTGTTCCCAACAACTATATTGCTTCGCCATGGAGAAGTTCCATGTGACATTGTTTTAATATCCCGACGAAGTTCCAATTTTGCAAATTTTCCTTCTGCAACGTTTGCTCTGGAACTTTCTGTAATTTTTCCATTTTAGCCCCCTTCTTACTTAGTTTTCAGGCCTTGTTTCCAGTGAGCTTCATCTTGGTATGCATTTTTCCATTTTGATTCTTATCTTCTTTTGGTAGAGTAACTTCGCGTTGTTGAGATTCATTCATAGAAATCAAGGGTAATAATTCATCTATATCTGGAATAGGTACTTTAGTCTTATGTGGGTCTTCTGGTATTCTTCCCACTTCAACATCCAAGTCTCTGGTTTTAAATATCCTCGCTTGCTTCTGTTATTCTTCAATCAAGTGTGTGATCCTCCTAGTGATGAAATATTTTAACTCTTGCTTCCTCTTCTCTAAGATTTCTTCTTCTCTCCTTCTGGCCTGATCTCCTTCAACCCAAGGTTTTTCTAGTAACATAGCAAATGGAGCGCTATTCTCAATAAATTTAACAACTTCAAATTATTCCTCCATCTAAGTTCCACGAGCACTCATAGATATCTGGGTAAGTCTTCCACATAGGGTTATCATTTTTCCTCTAAATAATCTTATTCCTCCCAAGTTCTTAGCAGGCTTTCCTAGAATTTCCCAAGTTCTTTCTATCATAATATTCACCTATGTTTCCTCATCCATAACACAATCAATTTCAAAGTCTCCTATTCTTACTTCAATGCATTCTTTTTCTTTGAATATCTCTGATAAGCTGATATGTCGAAGGGCATTCAGGGTTTCTTTCATCTGTAGCAATACTTTTTCTGATTCTTTATGGGGTTCTATCATAATCTCAGTGTCTTGACCTTTCTTGTGGTCTCATTGTCTCGTATTCATCCTTTCAAGATTGGAAATAATTGTAGGGCAATCCAATAATTCATGGTCCATACATTTTCAGCAGAGGAAATTAGGTCTTCTTCCAGGGAATTCCTTAGCAATATGTCCTGGTTTTCTGCAACTGTAAGAAAGAGTTAATCCTCTCTTTCTCTTAAATGATCCCCAAACTTTCCTATACTGCGCACTAGGATCATGGTAGCTAATATACAAAAAAATCTTTCTAGGATCCTGCATCCATTTGTTAGTCCAAACATTCTCTCTATGCATAGGTATAACATATATTTCACTATTCTTATCAGATCTACTCATATCAAATATTCTTTCATCTATCATTTCCCTATTTTTCAAGCTAGGGATAATCTTATCAAACATACCTAGATCCATACTTTAGAAAAAAAAAAATCCACTAATCTTATCTTTAGCAGATCATAAAGCTTCCAGATATAAAAAATTTCACTATTCCTACCTTTATCAGAGCACAAAGCTTGCATATCTTACCTCTTTTATTCAGATATAACCCTTCTTAGCACAGATCTTCACATATCAAGTAGAATATTCTGCACTAGATTGATAGATCTACACACAGAGCTTTCACAATTTCAGGTCAGATCTTCGTACAAAGCTTCTTTTTTTTCAATTCCCAGCAATCACAGTTTCAGGTCTTGGCAACGGAACCATTTATTGGCATAGGGGAAGACCCATAGTTGAATGCTACAATAGAATGCCAACAAAACCCTAACTACCATCTCTTTAGAAAACACCTATGAACCAGATGAAGTCTCACCCGAGGTAGAGGCAGGGGTGGTTGCAGGACTCAGATGTATGCAACCTTAGCTGGGACACAGATCTGTGATTCTAACACTTAACAGAGCACTAAGCAGTTAACATTCATCAATATCCAGTCTTAGTTACAATGCAATTAAGCCCTAGTTATAGAGTATCACAGTATTCATTTAGATCTAAGGTATTTCAACACTAAGCATATTCACATAGATCAAATCCATACTATTAAGAACATATCATTAACATATCTATATACCATTCATCTATATTAAATCACTAAGCACATTAACATATAAACAAATCAAAACATCATGCAAAGAAGAGAAACACATCATGTACGTGGTTCACCCCCACCCTGGGGATACGTCCACCAAATCTTTGTCTTCTTTATTATCTTTGGTCAAGATTCTTACAGGCACATAGCATCCAAGTTCTACTCCGCATAAGAGAGTAGATCTACGTGTACTCCACCAAATCCTCCTTCTTCTTGCTAGGGTATAGCACCAAGCCTTCACACATTCTCTTACAATTACTTGCACTAGCCTTGCAAGCCTCACACAGTATGCACAAATCATTTACAACTCTTGATCACACAGATCCAACTCTAGCACTTGGCCATCCCTACTCACTACATCGCCTTAGCATCTATTTATACATACAAAATAGGCCTAAGAATGGGTAAACCCATGGGCCAACATCCCATACCCATTACATAATCCTAAATCCCAAAAAGGGCCCTAAAATGGGCTGAGATCCCACGATCTTCGCTTCGTCTTGTGCTCCACCTTCGACAACCTATTGAAGCCCCAAAATTAGGTCAAACATGACCAAGGATCCTCAAAACTTGGTCAAGGGCCAACAAGTACTATGGGCATAAAGGACCACATGAAAGAATTTGATAGGACAAACACCATTCAGATTGGTGTATGGATAGGAAGAAATGGTGCCATTAGAATTTCTTATACCTAGTCGGCGCATAGCAGCAATTGCCAACATTATAGAAAAATGTGCAGTACAGTAGAGGTTAAGTAAACTAATTGAAATTGAAGAGGATAGGATTCTGGTAGGATTTCACTAGGAAGTACAGAAATCAAGGGACAAAGCTTGGCATGACATACATATTAAAAAGATAATATTTAAGGAGGGAGACCTGGTTCTTCTCTACGAAAACAAATTTTTGAACACCCTTGTAAGTTTAGAATGCATTGGCTAGGGCCATATGAATTAAATACTGTCACAGATGGGGGATATGTGCAGCTAAAGGATTTGGGAGGAGCAGAATTGAAAGGAATGGTCAAAGGTAGTTGACTGAAACTGTACATGGACAGTTGACCTACTAAATCTTAAATTTTATAGAGCAGTAAGAAAGTCATGTATATAGTGTACTATAGTAGATATTAGGAAAGAAAACTGATAAAAAGAAATATATAGTGGAAAAATAAGAAAAAGGAATACAAAAACACAAAAAGAAGAAAAACACAAAAAGAGGCAAAAGTTGAATGAACAACAGGAAAGTGGAAAAAAAAAGTCATGTGCAAAAATTACTGCAACAACATAGAAAGACAACGCACAAAAAAATTGGACTCTTCCCAAATGCATGGAAAAAGTGAAAAATAATTATGACAAGGCCTATAAAGTGCAAAAAGCATGCGTTAGTTCGACACTTAGTGATTTTTTAGTATAGATCAAGATATGAGTGTCTGCCCTAGATATAATTGTGTGAAGAAGAGAGAAAGTGTTCAAATAGAATAAAATATGACACCACCAAAGTTTGGTGCTCTAGTCCAGTATGTATGGGTTACCCAATAGGGCCAAAGGAGGAAGGAAAGGATGAGGGAGCCAAAAAATGTCATCAGGATCAAAGATGTCACCACCTCTGAGACAGAGTCAATCAACCCAATATAGGTGGAGGAGGAAACATTGACAATGGAACAAAGGGAAGTAGGGCAAAGTTTCGGGACCCAAGATGATATTCCGAACCCTAATCCCAAAAGACCAGGTAATCCTGATGAAATGAAGGGTCAACATTAGGACCGCGACGAAGAGGATATGTTGGTCAAGGACATCACCAACCAACCAACATCATAAGGGGAAGAATATGACACAGAAACAACAGAGACGAGCCCATCTACTGATGGGAAAAAATTAAAGGTGCAGGACGCCATGGACATTACACTTCCCTACCTCTTAGACATAGTGGTCACTATGGACGACATGCTTGGAAAATTACCTAAACTAAGGTACTTGGACCACAATGTGTGCAATAACACCAAATTCCCTGATTTGGCCAAGGAATCCTACCTAGAGAACACAGGGTAAATTGGACTCCTAAGAAAACCAATCATGGAGCCCACATAGTGGATAACATGTATTTATAGCTATAGGATAATGGACCTCCTGGACATACCGCACTTCGGGCGTGGTAAAAATTTTGGGCTTTGTGTCAAATAGTTTCTATCTCGGGTAAATGGTGGAATCATTTAGATGGATAGGTCGATACAGCTTGATCTGGCATTGATCACCAAAATTATGGGATTACCTATAGTAGGCACGAAACTAGAGGAGTACTTGTAAAACAAAGTGCACAAGAAGGAGATTGTTGAGCTCGTCAAAGCACAATTTGGCACCAGCAAAGGAAACATTGGCATTATGCTTAGAGATATCAATGAAAGTACGACAAGGTTTACCAAAAAGCTCATGGATTGCAAGTTGTTGAGGAATTTTAGGAAAGAAGAGGCTCTAGCAGGAGTCATCACAGTAGCTACGCAATGTGCGAAGGGAGTAATGTTCAGTTGGACATCATACCTCCTAAACCTATTCTTGATAGATTGCATAGATGCACAAGATAATGGAATCACGTTCCATTATTATTGGCTCATCATTTTCATAGGTTTTGAAGGATGGAAGGAGACAAAGTATTCATCCTTTCTGGATAGGCAAGGAAAGTTCTATGTAGATAGATATGAGTCTTTCTAGAAGGAAAGGAAAATAAAAAATCAGCAGGCAAATAGCACAGTATTTTTTATGCTGCTATAAGAGATACAAAAATGCACAACCAATGTGTGACACATTTCTATGGAGGTGGTTCAGGAAACTGAAGGGATAGTTAGGTTAAAGAAATCAAAACACTACATGTGGATCTAGGCCGCAAGGGATCCAAATAAGGAATGGATAGAGATGTAATACTGCATCACAAAGGAAGAGATTGACTAGATAATAAAATATTGTCCAACATAGTGGAAGATGGTAGTAGACAAACCGACAACAAATATAGCCACAATGCAATCTACTAAACCCAGGGGGAAGGATGAAAAAGGTCCTTCAAGAAAAAAAAACATCCCAGCTAATAACACTAGGAAGGTTGTAGCACGCACTCAGGCATCAGGAAGTAGCGCAGTGCCAAAAATACTAAGGAGGATAGAAAAAGTGACCAAGACAGACAGTCAACAAGATTCCAAAAGGGGGAACACATCTTAGGCTGACAAGGAAAGGGTACATGCAACTATGAGTGACGTGCAACCCTCACAAACAAAAAGGAAGACAACACAGGTAGAGGAGATGTGCAAAAAGATGAAGGATATCAAGGAGGACCCATTCATCACCTTGACAGAGGATGATGTTGAGTTCATGGTGGAAAAGGCCCAAGATAGAGGGGAAGAGGCGGTCTATGTTGTAGAAGCACACAGAGAATATGTCATTGCCAAACTCATAGAAGCCCATGAAACTCTACAAAAATTGTAGCTTCATGCAATACCGCAGGCCACAACACAACAACATGAAAAGACACAATGACCCCCTATGTAGAAAGAATGAGATGAGACAGTTCAACTAGTAGTGCAAGGAAGGGATACATTCACAGTCACAAATAAAATGGTCAGAATGGATCAAGAGAATATGGAGAAACCCATGGGGCAAATTGACCAATTTGAGGTAGTCATGGCAGAGATACCCACCAAGGAACTATACAAACTTTAGGCTAGTATAATGCAAGAAGTACAATCCAAATCCTGTGTGGATGCCACTAACTTGGAGGTGGGTAGGGGATTCGTAGAAATGTTAAAAGTCACTTGTGACCAATTGAAAAGATAGAGTAGGGGATAACAAACGTATACGAACGCATTGTAGATAGCACACAAGCACCAGAGAGGAGTGCAGAAGAAAAGATAAAAATCATTTCATAGATGATTGAGGCATATAGGCATTAAATCGAGGAAATAAAAGAAAAACTTAATCCTATGAATCCTTCTGAGGTTTGAGAGAAAAGAGAACAACAATCCACACTCCATATAGCAGAGATAGAAAAGAAAGCAAGGGAATTTGCAGAAATGTACAAATTTGGACCATTTTGGAAGAGGATGAAAAGGTCCAATAGTTGGACCAATAGGAGGTGAAAATCAACACTTCCATACAAGATTTGAAGTAGTGACAGAAAACCATGAGAATTATAGAGCGCTTGAAGGGAACCCATTAAATGAAGACTCTATAGAAAGCATTAAATACAACGCAGATGAATAAGCAAGAAAGACAAGCTCAGTTGGATCCCCTCCATGAACAAGAAACACATATAATTACGTAGCTAGAGGAAGAGAAGACAATCATGGTACAGACACATTCAAAGAGAGAAACACTAATACAAGAATATATAATAGTGTAGATAGTCAAGACGCTAATAGAAAAATATGTGGAGGTAAGGAAAAAATGAAAGGAACTAGCAGAGAAGTTCTACAACTTGGAAAAGGTTGTACAAGGAGCATGCACCACCTGAGTGGCTCGGGATGAGCCACATGTCAGTGTTGGGTTTCTGTTGGGAAGAGACATATTTTGGGAAGAAATTCTATTTTGGGTGCAATCCTATTTTTGGGAGAAATATCTATGTTGGGAAAGAACTATTTTTGGAGAGAAGGACCTAATTTTGGAGAACGTGCAACCGGTGGAAAGAAAGAAGCATGCATAAAAAGAAGGAAAATAAACATGCAGGAGAAAAATAAACATGACATGTAGGAATACAAGCCTAATCATGATAGGGTTAGGTTTTTTGACAAATATTGTAATGGATATAAGCCTATGAGGTAGTATAAATAAGGACCTAGGAGTTCAAGGTCAGAGGGTCACGAGGTTAAAGGTTCAGTAAGTTCAAGAGTTGAGTCGATAATTGTAAGAAAGTTTGTTATGATTCTTGTAGAAGAGTTGAATAAGTTATTCCTTAAGGGTTAGGTCACAGAATGAGGAGCCTGGTGTGATCTATTCAGTCTCACAGAGGGTACTTTCCCTCATTTTGATTGTATTACTAAAGATGTAATGCACGCAGTGCAAGATTTTGCAGCAGAATAAATAAAAGAGAAAAGAAGCTAGATATTTGTGGACGTAGCCCCAGGAGGGGGTGAACCATGGTAAAACTTTTTGTTCTGTGTGGTTTTTAATGAATGATTTACTTTTTTGTTGATCATTAGCTTAAGAATGAATGGTTAAAGTATCTCTATCATCATGCATGCATAGGTTTAACAATGAATGAATCATAGAAGTAGATGAATGATTAACAAGGATAATGCATAAGGAAGAAATAATCCAACCATAATCCCCACTCATTCCTAGACTGTAAACACCTAAGTATTGTAGTCCCCCATAAAAGCTATCTCGGGTGAGACTGTGTTGTGCACCCTGTGCGCAACATTTCCTTCTGGTTTACCAGGAGGGATGATAGTTTTGAGGGTTTTGTTGGAAAACTGTTTGAGATCAGAACCTGGGTCATCCCAAGAAGATGTTAACCAACATAATTATTGAAAAATGCGAGGGGAAAGTGTGAAGTCTTCCTCAAATCCCAGCTTCCAAGAATAAATATAAGGTTTAGTTAGTGTTTAATATATTCTTATAATGAGGAGATTACACAAAAATATAATTAATTTTAACATTTTAATATTTATTTTTTGTTTATTGATAAAATTATTGAGATACGTTAATTGATTTTTTTTTAAATGAATTTGATGGCTTATGATATATCTCAACATGTCACTTATGGAATTGAACCTCCAAGGGGAGGATATGAATCATTCCTCCCAACCACCTGAACTAAACCTAACTAAACCCAATTGATATATATATATATATAAAATAATTTTGTAATAAATTTTACTTTATTTTTAAAGTACATAGTACATAATTACTATAAATTTGAAATTAGTAAAAGATTTAGAAAAACTGTTTATTGAATATATTCAAATTAATGTACTTTTATCTAATTCAACATTGTAACTTGTGGAAAATGGTCAACTTTATAGACTTAAATGTAAATTATCAAATATCCAAAAGTACCTATAGCCTTAAGTAATACACTAAATGCTATATAAATAAATACATAAGAAATCAGGGTGAGGGTGGGGGGAGATCTTAAACTAGTGCATTCTTCATTCCAAAAGGCATCATTGTGTACTAGTAGGATCCCCATTCTATTGCAAATGTGGCCTTGTGGAGATATTCCTTGGAAATCATGATCTGGTGATAACCTGAAAATCCATCTGTGAAGGAGTAAACTTCCTGACCTCCTACATTATCTAGCACTTCGTTAGTGAAAGGTGTAGGGAATGGGTCATGCAAACAGGCATCATTCAACTTCCTGATATATACACAGATCCTAATCTCTCATGTATTCTTATCCTGTACCACCATAGGGCTAATCCATTTTGATTCTTCAATATGTTCTATGATTCCTGGTTCCAACATTTTACCTAGTTCAATCTTCACTTTTTGTTTATATTTGGGATTCAATCTGTAGGGTCTCTTCTTAACTAGCCTGGCATCTAGCTTCAAGGGGATATTCGTATCTCCCATGGTCTCTTTAATTCCCTTCATATCAGTGAACTTGGTTGGGAACAAGTCCTGATATTCATGCAGTAGCTTTGTGATCTTATCAATGGTGGAATCATCCCAGTAATCTCCAACATTAGCAAGCTTAGGTGCTTGCTCTATTCCAATATTAACTTTCTTGATTTTGATCAGTTTTCCTATGAAAGGTAGTTCGACTCCTAGTCCTTCGACATCTTTTTGTCTTTTTTTTTTTTTTGATGTTCACATTCCTTGGGTCATCATCTTCATCAGCATTGATATTGTAACATCCTTGCAATTTCTAAAGAGGTTGAGTCCATTCATCCTCTTATTTCTCAATAGGGAGGCTAGGTTCCTCCTCAAATACTTTATGTCTGACAACCTGTAAAGATTGATACAATGTGGGATACTGACTTTCAAATAAAAATGTAGCTACAAAGTTCTGAGTCATACTGTACCAATCTGGAGTGGTGAGGCGCAGTTCTTCTTGAAGATAACAATTGATAGGTGTTGTGTCCAAAGTGTTGATGAACTTATGCACCCACTATTCTTGAGGAATGTTTCTCCAAGCCTCCTCACAACCTTGCACATGGTTACTCGGAAAACTTTGACCTACATATCGAACTTCAAATCCTTCTACTTGTTTTGAAAACCACACTGCCATCAAAGTGAGACATTTCATCTAGTCCACGATGTTCTTTTTATGTGTTCCCGACCATCTTGTTCGAGTTTCTTTGAAAGCCTCATCCAGTGTCAAAAATCTTTGTTGTTCTGGTACAATTTCTTCAAATTACAGTAAGAAAGTTTCTAAGTGATGCAAACCATCAAAGGTGGGTGGGAAAATTACTTACTTATGTGTCAATCCAACAAAATTCCCAGGTCAATCTAGCACACCTTCACACAGACAATTCATACATTTTGTTCTTCCAATTCTCCAATGATTCTTTGGAGTCTGATGAGCATGCGATGTCACTTCGCCAACTTAAATTCCCATTTGATGTATGATTAATGTAATCATGTTGTCTTGCTATCAATTTATATATATTCTCTAGCTCATATGAGCGGTCTTCTTCTTTGATGGGTTATGTGTAACTTCGACCTTCTTCAGGATCCAAAGATGCAATGACCCTAAGGCCATCACCTTCAAACACCATTCTTATTTTCTTTAAGTCAACAACAGTGGAATTGTTGAAAACCCAATCAATTCCTAACAACGTAGGGTAAGGAAAACTATCATCAACTATCTCAATCAATTCTAAGTCCACAAATGTTATTACCCCGTCGATGTCCATAGGGACATGATCCAATATACCAAAGGGGCTTATTTCCTACTAATTAGCCATCCTAATCCTAATAGGGGAATACATCAACTTAGGTTTTCCCATCAATGCCCAGGTATGCTTCATCATAACATTGACCTCCAACCCTAAGTCGAGGACCACATAATCTATATCATAATATCCAATATGAGCATTAAGGTGTAGTTCCTTATTTGTCCTTCTCTTTTTGGATACTTGATGCACTTTTCTATTTAGCAGAGGGTCTACCTTTCTTGGTCCATACTATCGGATCAAATGTTGCAGTTCTTGTATGGATATTTCATCCTTAATCAAATCAATGAACATATACAAGAAAATAACAAGCTTGCTTACCTCTTTTCCTTCTCCTGGTGATGTAGATTGGTCGAATCGCAGAGGCATCCCACATTCTCTCACTTTTAGTTGTTCCTTTGATGAATAAATCAGATCTCCTTCGAATTTTTTTCTTGCTTCCTCAAATGTCTTCTTTTCTCTTTTCGGATCAAACTCTGGTGTCTTCTCTACAGTTCGACTGACCCCTGATTCATCTGTAGTATTTATTGGAGTCATCCTATCTTCTCCTATAGCAATGCCTCCTCTAGTGATAACAATGACTCTGGGATCCTCTTCGCGAGGTTCTACTAAAATTAATTATACTTGAGGGTTTCCCCCTTGTCTCTCTTGAAGTTTGGTTAATAACGCAGGACGATAGTCGATGACATGTTCAAATTAGTTGCAGTAGCTGGAAGTGGTACAAGGGTTCTGACAGTCCTTTGCCAAGTGACCTAGTTGTGTGAAATTATAACAAATGATTTGACCTGGACCTTGGCCCATACCTCCTCCTCATCCTCTTCCTCTAAATCCACCATGAGGTTTGAAGTTTCCTCTTCCTTTGGAGTTAAAATATGTAGTGTTTCCTTCTTGTTGTAGTTCTCCTTGAATTCTATATGTGTCTCTTAATATTTCATGGAAGATCTAATAAGCTCTATAGTCTTTCTCATCATGCCCCACAGATTTATAGAATGTGTAGTACAGGTTGGTAGGTGTCTGGACATATGTTTTCATGTAATAACATTCACCATGGTGATGTCGATTTCTACATACCTCGCACCAAGGTAGACTAACCTGCTTCAAAAGTCTTGGAGCTCCCGAAGCCAAGTAATCATGGAATAGAGGACAATGCTCCTTGTCGTGAACTTCTGACTTTCATTTGATACACCAAATATCTTCTCTTTTATACTTTCCCTTATCCTTTTTCATAGCTTCGACCTGTAGTGATAATCTAGTTAGATGAATCAAAATTTGACTCATACCTGAGCTAGACTCTCCCATAGGGGATGATTCTAGTTTCATGGAGATATCCAACACCTCAACTTGTGAAGTGATCTTCTGCTACAACAGAGGGACTCTGATGTGTGGTAGGAGGGAAGAAATGAACCATTCTTTTTTCTTCTCGTCTGAGATATGAAAACTCAAATGGCTTGTCAAGGTCTTAAACCTCTAATCAAATTTCCAAATAGGTTCATCTAGTTTTTTCTTGATTTCCTCCAGTTCTGTAGTGCATTGTGATTCTGACTTGGGTTTCTTGAATTTATCAATCAACACAGTCTTAATCTCATTTTGCGGTTTTTGTTGTGCAACTTCTTGGACAAACTTCATGTACTAGCTCAGTGTGCGGTCTCTTAGGGTAGTACTAAACTGATATCTCTTAATATATTCATCAATGACATTCTTAATACTCTATACAACTTCACATAAGAACAAATGTTGATCAGGATATTTAGATCCATCTCCCCTAAAGGTGGGTAACCTCATCTCATCTTCCATAGATCTTCCTAGGTTTCTTGACTAAGTATGTGCTGAACTACTTGTAACATTTCTCTAAGTACTTTGATAACTAAGGTTACTCTGGTTACTTAATGATGCTAAAACAACATGAGGACTAATAGTACTTACTTCAATAGTTTGCACAGTTCCTGAAGTTTCTGACTCTTCTCGGCAAGGTTATTCATTCTTCCCTTCTTATGCCCTAACAGACTCTGAATGTTCCTCATTCAGTAACTCTTATTATTCTCCATTATAGGACCCTTCTTCCTATGCTGGTGGTTCATGATTCTGGTCAAATAAGTTCACTAGAGGAACTTCTCTAAAGGTTCTCCCACTGCGCGTATGTCCAACCTCTATGTCACTATCATTGTCTGAATTCTTGAACATTAGAATTTCAATCTAACCCACTATTGTATCTTCAATATGTTCTTCTCATGCAATAGCATCTTTATCTTCAACTTCAAGAAGTGTAAAAATTTTCCTCTTGACCCCTTAAAGAAATATCTCTCATATTGGCTATATGACTCTACTCTGTCAACAACAAACTCAGTAATGTACCCTCCTATTGTTCTATCAAACCAGTGATATACTATTCTTGATGTGGTGTTATCAACTCTCTTGACCTTCTGTATCAACGCCAATGTCCAAACCACGGGTGGTCTGAGTCCTATTTCAAACTAGGTATCTACTAATCTGGCTAGCCACTCGTATAGCTCCTTATGAATTCCTGCAAATAAAAACTTGTGTATGTAAGTAACGATATACCTTCCCAACCAATCCTCTGTACTAATATTAGGGTTCTTGTTATGGGCTTCTTCGAAGTACTTTTCTTGTTCTTCTATCCACTTATCAATCTCTGTCTTTGATGGGAACCACCTTGACATTCCCTCAAGAATATCCCACTCCTGGCAATGGAACCATTTGTTGGCACAGGTGTAGACCCGAGATTCAGCTCTAACAACACACCAACAAGCCCTAACTACTAGCCCTTTCAGCAACACCTGTGAAGTAGATTGAGTCTCACCCAATGTAGCAATAGGGGGTTGTAGAACAAAAGTGTCTACAACCAGAGGAAATGAAAAGTGGATTCAAGGAAACAACACACAACAACCTTGTTATTCTTTATCATCCTTAATCCTACTATGCGAAGTGTATCTTATGTATAACATAATGATATAGTAAAAGTATAACAAAAAGTAGAAGAACACAACATCAATCACACAAAACAACAAGATATACATGGTTCACCCTCTCACTAGGGTTACGTCCACAAAACTACACTTTATAATATATTAGATGAAAGCATACATTTCTATCTACACTCTTCACTTGTAGATCTCTCTCTTCCTCTCTCTCTTTCTCTCCCCTCCTTGTGCACCCAGATATAGGGTTGATCTTCACACCCAGTTGAATATCTTACAACACCGACTTCTCTCACAACACAATAATTCTCACTCAACAATAAAAACAATCACTCATCATACATAATCGAACCCATCCCAGTTCCTCTTTACCTTTATTTATACATTACAATGACTCTCGGACAACCTTAGGTTGAAACCTAGGTGTCAAAACCCTAAATGTCAAAACCCTAGGTGTTTAAAAGCCTAGGTCAACTTGACCTGCATTTTCAGGGATTCGCCAACCTGTCCTTCCTTCTTTCCCGCGAGGTGCTCCAAATAATCCATTGGTGGATTTTTCCTCTTGTTGAGTTGTCCATGATCCATATTCCTTGCTAATCTATCTTCCTCAGTCTTCTCATTCAACAACTCACTTTCTCTTACTTTTCTCTATCTTTTCTTCTCTTTTAGCCACTTCGACCTAATCTCAGTCAACTTGTCTTCTGCACAGTTCGCACTTCATCTTCTCTCCTTAATCTTCACAAACTTCCATCACCAAGGGCCAACATGCACCGAGACCCATACCATTTTTCCAAGACAAACCAGGAATGTCTCATGCAGAATATGGATTGATTGGTACCATGATGCACCACAATCCATACATTCAACCACCACTTATGTACGACACACCATAATATCCGATGATATATGGAGGACCATCTTATTACCCTCCTCCCCCTTACCAAAAACCATATCATGTTGCTCCCCCTCCACCCATGAGTGGACCCTTGTGGGCACCTATGATGCACCTAACCTCTCAACCAATTTATGGTCCCCCTTCTACCTCAACATATAACTTGGCCACTAGTGAAAGCGCTTCTCCTTCTTATGTTCCCTGTGGATCGTTGCCACAAAAAAATTCATATTTTTCATTTCCTGGTCCTCTACAACCGATTTCTCCTCCACATGGACAACCACATGCCAGTGTTAACTTTGTTCAACCCTCCCCCATTCATCAATTTCATACTTTTGAACATTTGAATATAGAAAATCTGACCTATCAGTCGAATAATTCCAAGAAGAAAGGGAAAAGATGAAACAATAATAACCCAGAACTAGGAGGAAATAACCCCCCAAAAAACCAACCTACTGGGGGAAACCAGAATCAGGGTAACCAAAACACCCAAGGGGACAATAACAACAAATTCCAAGGGAGGAATAGCAACAACAACCTCCAGATAAACTTCCCTTATTCTCTTTGTGGTGAGAATGGAAATTACACCCACCATTTCCCCTAAATTTCCAACTTCAAATGGATGAAATAATCTATGAACACACCACGTCCTCCAATGTCGCCTACCCATCAACAGACCCCACAACAGTATTTGCAAAAACCACCCCCGGTCATGTTACAAAACCCTATACCACACCAAGGTGTGATAAAAACCTAATAGGAGGTACATCCTTCCCCACAACAAATGGGACAGTATCAAAACCCATGGCCCATCCACCCTAGAAATCTAGCAGATCACAATATCCTCCTTAGTAGTGAAGAATAAATTCTTCTTTAAACCTGTGGTTTTCAATATAGAGCACCCCCTGAATATACTCCCACCACTTCATAAGCATCTCCATCTATAGTTGGACAACCCTTGATGATTCCACGCCCTAAAAATGAACCCCCTATTCGTATCCCTCGCATTCTGTTACGACATAATGTCAGCAACCCTTTGGCTAAGGAAGCACACAATTATAGTCTGGTCGATGACTTGGCACAATCTCTATAAGGTAGCTAGAGAGGTAGTTTTTTTTT
>ML777407.1:867573-898054 GCA_009831015.1 Picea engelmannii | reverse complement strand
TTTCCCAACAAATAATTCATGTAGTACTTCAATGCCTAAACTATGATGTACAATTCCTTATCTTATTTGGGTATATTATGATTGCACCAACAAAAGTTTCAAGTGTTATGTTATCCAACTCCTTCATTGTATCAAAGGTTCCGGCATTATGTATCATGCAAAATTTGCTTTGATTTCAAATGAAATTGCAAGTTTCATTAGATTTAATATTGATGCATTACAATTCTTTCAAGTCAAAGATTCAGTTACTTGGTTTTCAATTGCAATGAATTGAAAGGTTATACTTGCCTTTTCTAATGTGCATTGAAGAGACACTTCATTCCTAAATAATTTGGTAACCTCATGAATTATCTTGGTTCAATTAAATTATCTAGGATCAACCAATTTACAACAAATTTTATATTTCTTAGGTCAATACACAATTCACATCTTCTAACTACAAAATCCATACACAACAATAATTGTTTTCCAAGCTCATATTTATTCATGTTGGCTTGCAATTAATTGTGTTGAAGGGTTAAAAATATCATCTCCAAATGTTTCAAATGATCTTCCCAAATCTTTCTAAAAGTAAAAATATCATCCAAGGAGGATACAATAAACAAGTTCGAGAAATGTTCTTAAGATATCATCCATCAATCTTAGAAGTGTTGTCATAGTATTGTGTAATATAAATTGCATAATGACTCACTCATGCAATCCATGTGTTTTTTTGAAAGTAATATTACAAATTATTCTTTGTGTATATTGTCATATTGTATCCTTACTTCTAATCCAACTTCGTGATAACACATGCTTCCAATATTTTCTTGATTAGTGCTTTGATTATTTGTAAGGGGATATATATATTACAATATATTAGAATATTAGAATATTACAATGTAATAGTAATTCCATATTACAATGTAATATGGTGATACCACATCTCATGTAAAAAAAAAATTAAACTTAAAGCCATTGCCGCAATATCGACGATAGTTCGTCGGAAACAAATTTTGTATTTTACCATAACCGTCGCAATAGCGATGAAAGTTCATTGCAATTTGCCACAAATTTTCGTCGCACATACACCATCTGCGTCATAAGTTTGGCCTTGATATATATTTTCTTCAATATTTCCATAGATTTTTGTCACAAGTGGCAACGGTTTTGCGTCGCACATTCAACATCTACGTCGTAAGTTATTGGCCTGGCATAAATTTTCATTGCAATTGCGACGAATTTTCATCGCAATTGCAACGAATTTTCATCATAATTGCCACACTTCTTCATTGTTATTGCGACGTAATTTCATTGTAATTGTGACGATTCATAGGGTTAACTGATCTTGAAGGTGGTGACACATGGAGCACTTATTTTGTCGATGTTTCCATGCACACCTGGATCATGGATATAGCAATGAAATTATTCCGCCGAAAAAAAATATCGGCTTTCGTGGAAATTGCGACGGACAAGTGTGGCAATATCAATGAAAAACCATCGTAAATTTGGTCATATGTACTAGTGCCTGGTATATGGTTGTACATCAAGAATTGAGAACAATTCTTTCATAAGGGGGATGGAATGTAAGGTAGCTAGAGAGGTAGTGGGAGGGCCCAGAGGGCCCATAGTCATAATAGTGGAGGCCATTTAGTGTAAGGTGGACTAGGTCCACTATATTATTAAATCAGGCCCACTATGGTAGTTAGATATAATAAATGTAAGAGTACTTCTTAGAAATTTCTACTTCTAGAAGATTCCTCCTCTACAATGTTCTTAGGCGATGGTAGCACTGTATAAATAGGTTCAAGCAATGTAATGGGATATGAAGAGAATTATTATATTGCGAGTTGTAGCTCAATAAGAGGATGCCCCCTAGAAGAGGCAAGTGAAGAGGAGAGGATCCCTTCCATAATATGATCCATTGTATGGTGTTTCTCTACCTCAAGGGTTTTATAGTAATAAAATATATTTTTCATATTGTTCTTGTATATCTATTGTGGTGATTTTGTATTCAATCTTTGGTTCTTAACAGTCTCATGTAGCCATGTCTGTATTGGAGGTCCTCCAAACCTTTCCCACTCAACGTAAATCCTTACTTTCTGCCTTAGGGCCAGTCGATCCAACTAATACTAGACTCATCACATTTGATCTAGATAGTGGGGAACCTCATCTCCCTGTGTTGGTAGCTTACCAGATACCAGTCAAGATTTGAAACATCATGGTACATCAGTTTATCATTGATGAAGGTGCATCCACATGCATCATGTCCAAAAATATATGGAAGAAAATTGGTTTCCCTCAGCTAGTACCATCCGCCATCACTTTAAGAGATTATGATGGTCGACCATCCTCCCCAAAAGGGCTCTTTCAAAATTTCCTCGTCGAACTTAGGGGCAAAACCATCCTCATAGAAATTGAGGTTATCGACGCCCCGCTTGATTACAATATCTTGTTTGGACATATCTACATGTACGTTATGAAGGCAGTAGCCTCTTCTGTGTTTCGAACGATGATGTTCCCCCACAAAGGGAAAATCATCACCATCGACCAAGTTTCACATTACGAGCCTAACCACTCTGCCAACATTGATAACATATTGCCTCTTGTCCACACTAATTTCGATGCTTATTCACTCATGAATATGGGCCTCATAATTTTTAAGGACCCATCCTTGCTAGGGGCATACCATGAAGCACCACCTCTCATACACCCTTCAAAAAAAGTGTGTGTTGTATCTTCTAATGGAACTGACACTGGAGACACCATTCCTCCCACGGAGGTGTCTTCTCACCTCGACGTCCCACCAGTTGAAGAAATTTTACCTCAGGATTTCCTTGAGAACCCTACTACACCACTTAAACCCGATTTCCCCCTCCCCCAATGGAAAATCTTGTTTTGGGAGACAATCCCCCAAGCCATCACTCAAATTCCCTTCTTTTAACCCCCACTAGGAGTACAATATTTTCAAGTAGCCGTGATGATTACCCTTTCTAACATGGTGCTCTCCATTCGTTTATGGTATCTACACCCATGTATGATGGTTCCTCACCCATACCTCCCTCCCCAATCAAAGGGAATCCCGATGCAGATTCCAGTACTAACTTCGGCTACGCCACCCTCACCCCCAATATCCAACACCACCAATACAGTTGGGGGAATATGGAAGAATAAGGAGCCCACCAATCCACTTCCTCCCCAATTTCAACCTCCTTGCACACTCTATGAAAGAGAGGGACACCCCACTAATCGATGCCCCTCTCTTCCTAAATTACACAATCTAATTCAACTCCCTCAAGAAACCACATCGCTCACTGCTTCACCAAGCACATCTAGTACTACCACAACGTATCCCATGAAGAGTAGTAAAGGGCTGCGAACCAAATTCATTTGCGCCATCTGTTCAGAATATGTCCATTACACTCATCATTACCCAACTCTAACTTAGTTTCACCAGACACTAACGAAAGTATGCCAAACCTTTCAACAAGATCCCTCTCTTCCACCACTTTTGGGTACCCACATCACTGATATCCATTATGTCTCTACCTTAGTCACCGAACATATGAGATGCCCTTGCTCTCTTTGTGACTCCCTTGCTCATTTCACATACCAGTTTTCTTTGATCATTGAATACAGGTGTCATCAAATAACCCTTATTCAAAATTATTCAACCACCTCACCTCATGTGATGCAAGTGACTCCCCCTATCCCTTCTCCATATATTGTTAACATCAGGTATTCAGTTTTCATGTGTGCAAGTACTTGATCATCACAAACCAGTGTAACCCCTTCAGGTATATGTTCGACACTGGAATGTAATCATTCCCTATGAATATCAATTGCATCATCCAATCACACCCTTAGACATTCACCTTTAGTGATCTGAAAATAGAAGGCTGACTTGTTATGCTATGCAAGCACCCTCTACCTCAATAAAATAAACCTTAACAGGACCTTGCTTCATGTGTTAAAATGTGCAAGAGGGTTTATGTGTTTAGTTTATGCTTCTTCTTTGCAATGTGCATGTGTGAGGAATGTTCTTTTTAAAAGGTTAATCATCTGTTATCAATCAATACACAGCAATAAAAAGTGCAGCAAATAACACATCAAAATCACAACAATACTAAGATGATAAAGGAGTTCACCCCTCTTTGGGCTACATCTCCTTGAGCCTCCTTCAATGGACTTGGCTCTTTGGGATTAGTTTGTCAAATTATCTTTACAAGCTGCTGCTCAACTCCAATGGATTTACAGACTGTACCATTGGATTCAAAATACATAAAAACCCCAAAAATGACTGTTAAAACTCTGCAAATGGATCTGGTCTCATCTAGTAATGACCTCTTCTACATGTGGCCTCCAAGCTTCCTTGAGCTTCAATGGAGAAACAATACCTGTAGACGTCCTCCAATGGATCTAAAACCTATCCCAATGTGTTCAGAGAATAATAATCAGTCAAAAATGACTATTCAGTCTCAGAAAATGGACATGGGCTCATCTGAGCAATGTCTCAAACAATGAGGGCTTCAAGATTCCTGGAGCTTCCTCAAACTTCATTGGCTAAAAAATGCATTAGAAGTCTCCAAATTCCTGTGAAAACATCACCAATGGACTCAGAACGTCCAAAAATCCCTAGCTGGGCTTTTACAGCACCTGATTTGGTCAAAAACTCAAGAAGTTATGCCTTCTGCCATTTTTCCCCTTCAAGCTCCGTTTTCCTGTTCGCCATTCTGCACCTGTGGAAGAATGAACCTAGCTCTGAGCGTTTCCCATCACTAAACCTAGAACCCACGTGCGTCCCGCAAAACGCGTCAATTTGTCGAATAGTTAATGGAAACAAATCCCCCCGAGTCGGAGGTGTTGGGTGCATGGGGGGCCATATGGCCACGTCTCAGCGCATAAACAACTAACTGTTCCAATGGTTTAACCAAAAGTTGACAAGTGGCGGGCGCAAAATGAAACCGTTTGAAAACCCAAACACGTGCGCACAAGCCTGGTTGTAGTCATATGTAACATTCATATGAAATATAAATCAAAACTGTGGGTTTAATATTTAACACCACACGCCGAAATATATATATGGTCATATTTTAAACCAAAACAATTGTGGACTATAACTTGGAACCCTGCGCGAAATATATATTACCACGGTTACATAAATGCAATGAAACCACAGGTTTAAACACTAGTCCCGCGCGCCATATTTTAACTTGGCATATAAATGTAATACATATATATATATATATATATATATATATATATATATATATATATATATATATATATATATATATATATATATATATGTACTGTGAAACATTGCCACCCAAAATAATAAACGCGCACGCCAAAAAGGAGGGCAAGGTCATATCAATACACATACGACCAAGCTTGAATATTGTTTAAATTCCCATGCGCGCAATAAGATGTCATAGGGTCATATGTTGGCAACAGAACCGGGGGTCATATTCCAAACACTCCCTGTGCCGATTTCAAAGGGTATCGGTCACATTTTAACCATAGAACCCGGTTGCAATAGCAATATACTCTCGTGCGCGTGGTAAAAGGTCATATGGAACCATAATAAGACCGGGGTCGGGGCTAAGCCCTGGCCCGACCTTCTGCCAGGTACCACAAATTGTAAATTCAAATAATTTTATAACCATATGATATTCAAAGAACACGCGGCGGAATGTTGGTTAGGCGAAACTCATTAACACGTTGAATGGTAGGGGAGGTCCGGGGGTCAAACCCCGCAGCCTCCATAATATTTTTATACGACCAAACTAGTCAAACCCGGGGTGCCACGTGGAAGCCCTTGATTGGGCCACGTGGCACCCTACAATTCGCCTAAAAAATGCCACGTGTCCAAATATTACTCGTCCAGATCTCAACCAATCAGCGATTGCCACGTCAGCTGTCACAGATGTACCATCATGCCATGTCACTGCCACGTGTGGGTCGTACGGACTGTACGGACAGGTACAGTCAGCACCATTTTTTTTTGCCTGTTTGGCTCGGCGAACAGATCGCGATAACTTCTCCATACGAACTCCGTTTGCGAAAATAAATATACCATCGGAATCAGGAGAACAAGACGGACGCAATGGCACCATTTTCGTCGCATTCTGAGCACTTTGAAAATTGAGCAAATTTTAGACCCCTGGTCCAGATTCTGATCATTTAGGGTCCCTACATCCGGCTTTGCAGTACTGTCACCTCTACTGCATTTTGGTATTGTCACCCAGTAGCACTCCCCCCCACATGAGTTGTCCCATTCATATTTCCCCTTGGTACTTTGACACTCATGCTTCTTTCACCCCCTAGGAATGGGAGTCCTCATAGTCTTATTCATTTCCAAGATTAAGCCACATACTCATTCTCATCATTTTTCTATCTTTCCGAATGGAATCCTAGGTTATCTCATCTCGGTTCTATTTTGACTGCACCTTTGCAGTATCATTAACCCTCCATTTCATCCACACTCAGTTTTCCCATCTACAGATTTCCCTCCATTCATTTACGTCATACAAAAACCTACCCATGGGGCCCCCACCCTCCACAAGTTCTCCACAAAACTTGTGCCCTCATAGGCCAATCCACCTTGCACCAGGGCACCCGTTTCTGTATCTGTACACTCATCCCAAATTATTCTTTATTTATTTGGTAATTGTACAAAGCCTTTGTTTACAACATTTACTTAGAATTTATTTGTCACCCTTGACAACCTTATTTTTCTGGCAACGCAACTCATGTCGCCCTTGGTTGGGGCATCCACTATCCTTTACTCATTCATAAAACCCAAGTATCTCACAGTCCATGTACCCCTAATCTATGATTTTTTCCACTTTGTCACGCTTATGGTACAATTTAACCCCATGTCTAGTCATCCCCCTGACACTAGATACAGTTTCACGGTGGTTTCCAATCATCCTTCAAACATACCCCTAACCAAGGGCAATCTTGAGTCTTACCGCATCTTGACTTCGTTCATGTTCCCTATCAGTTCCTTACCTTATCTCATGGATTTCATGAAGCCCTTTGCTTTCTGGAGTCATGTCTCCCTTTCTTTCGACATCAACACAGTTTCCAGAAGGGAGACAATATCTTGACTCTCATTACCTTTACAATGAGGATTCTTGGACGACATAGAGAGAACCATCATTTCTCTCTGATTTCGTTGACCGCCATAACATTTGACTTAAGAAAAATATCAGGTTACAGTGGGTCTTACTATGCAACTATTTTAGTTGTTTTATATACTAGCCAAAGACCTATGAATTTGTTAGGCCATTAATGCCTACGAGTCATAGACACTTCTTATAGGCGTCCTTGGCTCTTTTTTAGAGTAAGTTCACCATCAGAATTTTCATCTACCGTTATGAAACCACCCCGGAGGGTAATGCGGTTATCTACATCATCATAGAGCCTCAGTTATTGTCTTACATTTTGAGTTACATGACATGAGCATGTGGCATGCCTGCCTCGTTTGTATACAGATTTTATTTTCTCTCCCTAAAGAAAGATTTGGGTCCCACAATTTCCCCTCTCCCTCCGACGAATCGCTCTTGTAGTTCCTATCAAAACTCTTCCTTACAATGGAACTCTCAGTAGAATAAACATTGGTGTATTTCGGCTATACGTATGCTCTTAACCTTACACATCAGGGGGAATCCGTTATCATTGAAATTTCATCTGCAACATTGCACGCAAATGGTTACAGAAATACAACAATGCCAAACAACCATTAGTTCACTTTCAGCACCAAAAATGCATTTCCAAGAGGCAAAAACTATGCAACTGGGAAAAAATTGACATGCGCTAACTCACTAAAGGAAGTGTGTGCACAATACATGGGGCAAAGAAGCCTGTAGAGTGCACAATGCGTGAATGTGTATGAGAAAAACTATGCACTCATGTGAATGATGCATTTTTGGTTCTTGTTGGCCCCTCAACCACTTATGGACCAACTTCCAACTTGATTTGACCCTCATATCTGAGATGAATCCAAATGGGGGGTTGGTCAAGGACCAAAGGGTGCCCTAAAGGGCCCCTTGTAGACACTAAGAACCAGTTGAATATTTATTTGAAGACATGCTATAAATGGAGGCCGTGGGTGCACTAAGAATTTAATATTTTCAAAGTATTGTTATGTTTTCTCAATCCTCCCTTGAGAATCCTCTTTTCTCCTTGGAGCATTCTATCAACATTCCAATAGCTCATTCCACTCACCTCTTGAGGGAATAGCCTTTGATTTGTTCATCATTTGATTTCTTGTTTACCATTGTAATAATAGTTCTCCATTAGGGAACTCAAGACCCCTCCCAAGGAGGAAGATGGGACTCATAATTCCTCCTTTCTCTATGGTGTTTTTCCAAATAATATAGTTATCCATTGGTGGCATAATCTTGGTCATTCGTTGATTGTTTTTGGTTCAAAGTTTCTTATGAATTCTATTTTTATTTCCTTAATTTTTTTAGTTTATTTACTTGTTTATTTCATGTGCTTGGATTCTTTAACTCATGCACTAACCTATGTCTTGTCTAGCATGTCCAAATAGACATGCAAGTGCCCTTGTTTTTCTCACCCAAGTGATGAAACAAACACAACATAGATGATTGACTTTTTATTCTCTAACTTCTGTTCTACCTTTGTCTTGCATCTTTCTAGAATATTTTGTAAAACCTTAACAGATGATGGATGATTCAATAACTTAACACAGGATTGCATAAACATATTTATGGTACTTACTTTCTCTAAAGGTTGTCCTTTACTGGTATGGTCTATTGAATATGGCATCTTGTAAGTTGGTGGGTTCTAACTTTTTTGCATGACTGATGTAGACACAACATTTTTTTTTAGAAGATCTTATCTGGCCTCCTTAAATATTTCCTTTTCTTTCCACATGTCAAATTGCTTATGTGGCTTAGTATTATTCTTAACCCATTGGTGTTGAGCTGGATCTTGTTTTGTTGCATCAACTTCTTTCTAGGTTCCTCCTCGAGTGACTATATTAATGTTTCTCCCATAATCCCTAGTTTCTGCAGATATCCACTGGACATTCTATTTGTTCTTGTTCCTTTTTTCCTGGATCTTTCCCAAGAGTGTTGGGTAGTCTTTTGTGTCATGGTCTATTGCGCGACAATACATACATGTCATCAGTGGTAGTGGAAAATCCCTTGCATAATGCCTTGTTTTTTGGCAGTTGTGTCACACTATTGGTCCTCTGGCTCATCCAAATCCTCCTCTAACTCATCCTCCCCTTATGTATCCACCTCGATCTCCTCATCATGCGTTGTGTTGGGGTACTTGGTTATACTACACGTGTTTATACTATGGTTGTGCATTATTGTACCGTGGTTGTGAATTTTTGTATGGTAGTGGTACCTAGCTGAACTGAGGTGCAACTTGTCCTGTCATCATTTATTCTTTCACCCTATAATTGTCTGAATTTCTTTCTCTCATCAGTTCCATCATTCTACAATCCTTATCATCATGACCCACTGATTTGCAGAAATTGCAATATGAACTTTTTGGTACTATATTATACTTTTTCATCATTGGGAAATGATATGGATCATTCCCATGTGTCTTATAAATCTCGCACCATGGTCCTCCTATTGGCAAGGGGTTTGGCACCCCTATTTCCATGTAATGCGCAAAAGTTGGACATTTGTTCTTATGGTGTCTTTATATCTTGCATAGCGTACACCAAACAACTTCTCTTTTCTCTTTTCCCTTATTTTGGTTAACTTGAAATGTTAGATTCTTAAAATCCTCCTTCAACTCCTATATTCTTGGATCTATCTGTTGATACTGGTTATCTTCCAGTTGCAGGGCTTCCTACAAAGCCTCTGCCTAAGTTTGGAACTTTTGATGTCTTAAAGGATACTTCAAGTGTGGTAGCAGTGAGTTCACAAGTCCCTATGTTGCATCTCATTCATTTCATATTTCAACTTACCTTTCAGGAATTTGAACCTCTAATCAATCTCCCAAATAGACTCACCTTGTTTCTACGTGATTTTAATCATTTCATTCATGTACTAGTCCTGTGAGATTCGCTTCTGAAACTCGTTAACCAGTATTTTTTTCACGTCTTCGACAATATTTGGTACTCCCTTTGGACTGTTTACATCCAGGCTCATGTACCAGTCAAGAACGCAGTCTCTTGGTGTGATAGATAAATGCGTGAGATTTGTATCCTCATCTATGATCTTATTTTCTTCCTATATTTTCTCACAAATGAATAAGTGCTTTTCAGAGTCCTGTGATGCCTCTCCTCAAAATTCTGGTAATCTGATCATGGGATCATGTCCTCCCATTTTGAACTATGTTGAACTACTCCCTCTGCATTATGTAGATAATTGAATGTTACTTCCTAAAATTTCTCCCCCAATTAGTTTTCCTTGATTGGATCCTTGTCATGTTTCTTTTCTTCCACTAAAATTCAGTTTTCTAAACATTGGTGTTCTTTTGGGTTTATTAGTCGCACCTGAGGTTTAGGTTCCACACTGACTTTGATATGGGTTGGAGTTCTACCTTTTGTTCCTGACCCTAGACCTCCTATTTTCCTTTCATATGTTATGCATAGGATTTCCTCAATCTTCTCCACATCTTGGATATCCTCTACCTCTTCTTCATCACTTGCCCAACCCTCTCTTTCGACTATGACTCTCTTCTTGTTATTCATTTTATATTGGTAAGGTATCATGTTGCATGTCTTTCTATAATTTTACATTATCTTCTTTATATCATCCTCTTCCATCATCATTGGGTCTGTGGCCTCCTTCTTCTTTCCCTTATCTATCTCCCTGTCCATATCTCAACCACATGTCAGTGCTTCCCCCCTTCCCCCATGCACGCGGGGACATTTAGTTTTTTGATTCCATGGTGATCACACCGTTGTCATACAATAAAATCTTGATTGAAGTATACATCGATATGATGTACCTACCTCTGGGTCCCTTTATAAAACATTTCTCTACTACGGTGTAGGACTTTGTGGTATCTACTGTAAATTTGGTGATAAACCCTGCTACAATACTGTCTAACCAGAAATATATTGCACGCATGAATTTGTTATTAACTTGCTGTAACTGCATGATCTCTACAGAATTCCAGTCCAACTATCTAATCTGATTCATAGGGTGTTTTTCCTTTAACCTCAATAACCACACCTGGAATAAATGCAAGAAATCATAGAAAAATACCTCATGCAAGTCGCTAAACACGTTTTTTGTTGAGATATTTGTGCAGTGTTAACTTAGAGTTTATGTTTTCCTTCTGTGAAAACTCAAGCTCCTTTTATTTCAACCATCTTCCACTTTTCACCTTCATTGGATTCGATGGCCAGAACATTCCATTCTATACTTTCATCCTCTGCACGTTTCTTCCACAGATCCTGTCCACTCAATATTGTGCAGATCCAATTGGAAACATACCCATTTTTTAGTTAACTTCTTCTTGGGATGACCCATGTTCTGATCTCAAATAGGTTTCCAACAAAACCCTCAAAACTATCAACCCTCCTGGTAAACCAGAAGGAAATGTTGCGCATATGGTGCACAACACAGTCTCACCCGAGACATGTTTTATGGGGGATTGCAATACTCAAGTGTTTGCAATATAGGAATGAGTGGGGATTGCGGTTGGATTCTTTCTTCCTTATGCATTATCCTTGTTAATCATTCATTTACTTATATGATTCATTCATCTTTAAACCTATGCATGCATGATGATAGAGCTACTTTAACCATTAATTCTTAAGATAATGATTAATAGAAAAGTAAATCATTCATTAAAAATCACATAGAACACAAGGTTTGACCATGGTTCAGCCCCTCCCAGGGCTACATCCACAAAGATATGACTTATGTTCTCTTTTATTTATTCTGTTGCAAAATCTTGTGTTTCATGCATTACATCTTCAATATTACAATCAAAATGAGGGAAAGTATCATCTATGAGACTGACTAGATCACAGCAAGATCCTCAGCGCGTGACCTAACCCTTAAGGAATAAATTATTCAACTCTTCTACAAGAATCATAACAAAATTGCTTACAATTATCAAATGAACTCTTGAACTTACTAAACCTTTAACCTCGTGACCCTCTAAACTTGACCTCCCAGTTCCTTATTTATACTAATTTATAAGCTTATATCCTATACAATCTTTGTCAAAAACCCTAACCATATCACGATTAGGCTTGCCTTCCTATGCGCCATGTTTTTTTTCCTCTTGCATGTTGATTTTCCTTATTTTTCTACATGCTTCTTTCTTTCCCCCTGTTGCACACGCTCCAAAATTAGGTCTTTCTCTCCAAAAATAGGTGTTTCTCAAAACATATCTTTCTCCTAAAAATAAGCATCCACCCAAAATAAACTTTCTTTCCAAGATAGGCTTATGCCCAACACATTATTAGTCTATGAAATATTTTTCCTTAAAGACACCAAAACCGGCTATCTGCAACCAAGAGGCCACTCAAGATGGATCTTAGTAGACACTTCAAATACCTCTAAGGATATCCATGATGAATGGAACTCCTATGTGGGAAAGTTATGCAAAAACCATATTCTTCTAGATGAAGACATGGAGGAATCCTTGGTTTAGACGAAAAACATTAAGAATGGATCTTTCACAACAAAACTTGGTTACAAATCATGGACTAAATTTCACTTTTGGGAGAAAAAAATTGGTGCTGGGGTAAAATGTGGAAATTCAATGCCCTACCTAGATGCGATCTTCTGTTGTGGCTCTCTTTAACAACAAATTACTTACTTGGGAGAATATCATTAAAAGGGGTTGGAACGGACCCAACTATTGTTCTCTTTATAAACGAAGCTATGAATCAGTTTCTCATCTTTTTATTCATTGTTCTTATACAAAACAGTTTTTCACTCGTTCAAAGAAACGCTATAGGACAAAACCGACTGGAATAAACCAAGCTTAGAGGAACGTGTCAAATATTTGTTGTTGGATAGGTCAGTGAATATTTACGCCAACTTATCGAGTATCCTAGTGAAAAATATGTGGTGGGAACACAATTAAAATGTTCACATGGATAAACTTGTCCCTGTGGTAGTAACAACTAACCTAACAGTGGAGAAAATGATGGAAATCTTGAAGAAACAAAAAACAAAGACCCAGCGAATCCCTGTGCTTCCTGAAATAGACTACACCAACCCTTGGGGATATTTCGATTGTATCAGTCAAGGCCATCCTCCGATGTGCAGAGTCAAGGTGGTTCTTTACATCATCCATAAGCACTATATTTTCATCATATACGCGTCAGGGCTAGGTTCCAACAACTGAGAAAAATTTATAGCCTTATGGACCCTTCTAGATATAGCGAAAGGAAAAAATGTCCAAAATTTATAGGTGATGGGAGATTCAAAGCTGGTGATAGATTAGGAAAATGGTTAGAAATCAACACAAGATATTAGACTTCAAAATATTATGCGGAATATAAAACTCACTTGTCGTTCCTTTGAGAATGTCTCCTTCCTTCACATACTTTGGGAGTTGAACTCCAAATTAGATGAATTGTCCAAAGAAGAGTTGATCTTGTTGTAACCTAGGTATGCACCCCTGACTCTCCTCTCTCTTTTCCATATGTCTTCATCAATTCTTCCTCTTCTTGTTGGTTAATTCAGTTTCCCATTAATGAGTGACATGGTTCTTATTTGTTTGAGTCTTTGTGCATTTTTGTTTTTGTTTTTATGGAAGGATTAAATGCATGTCATATTTGGTTTGGAATTCTTTTCATCACATTTTCCATTGACTAAGTTCATAGCAGGTCGACCAAGCCTTTTTATATGCACAGGAAACGCTCGTGGACAAAGGCAGCAAATCAAAGCAGTCCATTTCAGGCTTAGAATTAAAGCCAAGTAGACAAGTCAAGCCTTCAAAGTAGGAGATCCAACAGTCGATGTAGATCAATGGCTCCAACACATTCAGAGTCTCAAAATCGCACAGGATTTAATAGGAATGACTCCATGAATTCAATTCTTGGGCATCTGAACTTGCCATTCATTCAAATATTTTGAAGTTTCGAAACCTACAAACTGTCGAAGAACCAAAACCTCCAAATTTATAAAGACTCGAAGCCTTCGAAGAGTTGAAGTCCTGAGAGCCTTCCACTTCACTCCGGGCATGTACCACCCCAAGATATTTCAAAGAACCAACATTCAAAAATCCCAAAGCTCGAACATCCAAAGTGAACCTGGACCATCCATCAGAAATGACATTTGGAAGAAGATCATCCACTTCGACAATTTTTCCTCTGGGAAATTTTGAAGAACAAACATTTGAAAATCTCGAAGCCCGAAGGTCCAAAGTGAATTTGGACCGTCCATCGGCAAGGACACATGGAAGCAGATCATCCACATTAGTGATTTTTCTTCAGGGAGATTTCAAATCACAAACATTTGAAACTCCTAAAGCCTGAATGTCCGAAGTGAATATGGACCATCCATCGGCAAGGACACGTGGAAGCAGATCATCCACCTCGGCGATTTTCCTCCAGGAGATTTCAAAGCACAAACATTCGAAACTCCCAAAGCCCGAACGTCCGAAGTGAATTTGTACCATGCATCTAAAATCAACCAGCACCATCGATCCTTGCAACAGGTAAGGAAGGAATATTACTCGGATCATAGATTGCGACACAATCGATGGACATAATTCATTGTAGGGACATAAACTGCCCGGACGTTAATTTTCTAGAGCAGTCTTGCAATTGGAACCATGGTATTGTTGGAAGGGTACATGGAAGCTTGTGAAGGATTACAGGCCCAAAGGCGGTGTGGACCAAAACCACTCTCAATAAATTCCACAATCACGTTCTTATATGACATCAGATCTCCATGTTACCCCCATCTCACCTCCACTCATTCCTATCACCTCCACTCCCCTCCACTTATCTACATTCACGACGTCCACCTACATGCATCATGTATTCCTATTGGACGCATGCCCCCACATCTTCTCATTCACAACTAGTTCATCACAGAGAAAGTGAGAAGAAGGATCAATTATAGGCCAGATGGAGTGCACTTAGCTTCCGAAATCTCAAACACATACAGATGAAGAGTTAAGCCTCAGTCACAGGTCAAGCAGATTGGTTCCATAACACTTCAACAGACTACCTCTTCCTCAAGCATAGATCTTCTCATGTAGCCGATTGTCTCCAGTGGCCTCCAACAGCTCACAGGCATGCCAACGCTCAATGCAAAGATCTTTTCTATCACCTCGTAGCCTATTTTCTGCCAATTCAGTTTCTCCAGCACATGCATTAGTTCTATCTCGGAGACAGTAGTAGTTTTTAGTTGATTTATTCCATCATTGTCTTAGATAAGATACAAGAGTGGTCTTATGTGTGTGATAAGAACCACTCTTGTTGATTAAGTCCAGTGTGTTAGTCGAGTTAATAATTTGTTTTACGAATAGTTACCTAAAATTAGGTCTCAGTCCCCTAAGGACGAGAACCTCTACAACTCTATTAAATAGAGGGTCTCTGAATGTTTTGAGGGTCAGATTATTTGGGAAAATAATAGCGATACATCAGGCTGGTTAGAACCATTCTAGGAATGGATTAAATCTCTCTAGCTGGTGAACATACTCTTGATGACAGTGTTTTGTTCAAATCTTCATGTGTTTTTTTATCTTATCTTGAATGCAGATTTTTATTTGTGCAAAGTACATGTCATTTTATTTAAGCTATTGTATAGCTTGTCTTTATTGATATGCAACCTATGAAAACAACTAATGCTTGGTGAAGATTTGTTTTTATCACAACCTGAAGGAGTAATTGTGTCTTGATACATGTTTAATGTCTTGAAATGATATTTTGAGTATTGAACTTCTTACAACAAATTATTCATTGAATAGTTTGTTGTTTCCCTTTGTTTTATATTATTTCACTGGTCTATCATTAGTGTACCACCAGCCAAGGAGGACCCTCATCCGTTTTGTTTTTCCAACCCAACCTTGATTTTGTCTTGATAGAATAACTCTCTGACCAACTAACAAAAAGTTAAAAGAAACAATCATTCTAAACTGATAGGTGGCCTAGATTTTCCCTTTAGCAGTCAGGTGCAGACCTTAGGACCAATAGATCCTTCCAACTAAGGAATTCGATTACTACAAGTTCCTCGATGGGGAGTAAATAGAATCTATGGAATTCCTTTTTTAGTAAAATGTACAAACAATTCTATTTATTTTTAGTGGAGTGAGGGAAAAATGGGTTTTGGTGAATTTTTTGTAAAATGAACAGTTTACCGGTTAGACGAGTCTAAATAAGGGGAAGGGAATAGTTTCGAAATAGACATTTTTTTTTCTAAAGGAATGTATGCAACAAATAGGTTGTAGACATAAACATGTATTACACTTTCAGTGTTAATAAATAAATATTTTTCTTCGGAAAAAAAAATGTTTATACTCGGAAAATATCCCATCATAAATAGTGAGTATAAAAAATTTATGCAATAACTAGAAGCCTATATTTCAAATTAAAAAATTTCCTACTCACACAAATGATAAACATAATAATTATTGAATAATATTAATTTATATCAGTTGGATCGGGTGACAACTGGTGGAGAGAACCATGATTATGAGGAAGATGGTGGTGGCACGATATATGAGGATGATGTGGCAGATTTATTTTCATCTTGTATGCCCCTCGTTGCATCCATTGTCCATTTGAACTTCTCTGGTCCCTCTCCAACACAATCTGATCCCTGCATGAGAGTAAATGATGTGTAGACAACATTAGAGGTGGTGGAAGCCTCTGTGCCAACAAGATATTGAGATGTTGATGTTCATTCTTCCCTTAATGACTACCATTGATATTTTTGGCCTTGTAATGGACTTCATTATTGTTGAGTATGGGGAGAAGTTGTTAAACATGGGTAAGAATCTATCTTGGGTTGCAGTTGTTTCTCTTTCTCAAAGAATTTGGAGGGATTTGGATCTTTATTTCTAGTCTCCTATGGCTTCTCAATCAAGTCACGCCAAAATTTCTACAGGTCATAAAAACAAGGGTGGTCCTTGTGGAAGAGAATGTGACAACCCATTACTAGAGATATGTCTCCTTTTCTACTAAGGAATTCATGTAGCCATTAGAGGAGGGCATGAAGATAACTATGGATTATCAGGAGGATGATGTTGTGGACAAGTAGGTGGGGGAAATAATCCAAGATTTGGGTTGCTCTAGGAAGAGGGACACTAAACTCCACTGCAATGTGGAGTTGTATTATCATGCAAAAATCATGGTATATTATGGGATGCTACCTAAGGAGAAAAATTATAGGAAATTCAGGAAAAGAATAGAGGATATTGAGAGCCATAACAAGTTGTTAACCATGGTAAATTGGTTGGTAAAACACAATGGAGGCTCTATATAGTTGGATTGGCACAGTGGGTTTCCTTCAGAATCTCATCCATCTCCTTTATCTGTTGGGGTAGACACGATCTTCTCCAAGAATTTTCCCCGGGTTCATACTTTGGATGACTAGTATTATCCTTTCCTTTTCTAGTTTAATTTTGTTAGTTTCTGGACATTATCATGCTTCTTAAAACTCAATTTGTTATGTATTTTTTTATAGCTAGCTTGGTTTCCCTCTAAGTAGTCTAATAAACTCTTGAATACTCTTGGATCATTGATGGATATCTGGGTTGAATGCTAGTTGGGGTGGCAATTATGTACTTTTTGTTGATACTTTAATAGAAAATTTCTTACTTACAAAAAAATAATAACATTAATTTATATAAATAATAATTTGAATTAATATCGTATGGGGTACCACCTAGACAACATTAGAGGACAGATGGAATGGGGTGGAAACGAGAGTTATTAACCCCGGTCGCCAACCCTCCGTTCATTACTGCAAAATGACCCGCAACCAGCGGAGAGTAATGGTAATGCACCTGGATAGCCTTGCAGGTTTAATGGCCCCCCGCGTAAGCCATACCAGGCTTAGCATGCTACGCACTAGGCCTAGGGAAGTCCTCACCTAGGCTCTCATGACTAGCCTATCCATCAATTCAAGTTGTACTAAGAGGGAAATCGCCCTAGTGAATTCATTCATTCCCCCTCTACATTTTCTCTTTCTCCTTGGCTATTCTGAGAGAATTCTCACCTTTTCCCTCTGCAACTGCGATTGATCCCTAGCTCTCTGAGGAGAATTATATCTTTTTCAATATGCTATTCCGCGCCTGCCCCTTGACTCTCACAGGCGAATTTTATGCATTTCCCTCTACATTTACTCCTCTGCTCAGCTCTTTTGGTCTCTTTCCACTAACCCCTCAGCCTTCTCTCAACCATAGACCAACCTTTGTATTATCTCCACCATGCCAAGAGAAAGGGGGAAGTCCAGGAGAGGCCTGTTGTATTACAACACCCTCTATAGGTGCAACAAACTCACCCCCTCCCAATTGATTCTCATTGCAATTCGCACATCCAGCCCAAGGCATAATAGCCAGGGGTTGTTGAAGCGTCCATCGTCACCCCCTCACTCCATCCATGGAAATCACCTGGTTAAAGAGGAAATACCACCTTCGAAAGAGTGCACTCATTTGCTCACTAATCCTCTTGCCCCCCAAAAAATCAATCCACAGGACCCAGTGTTTGGCACTAGTAGCTACATAGTGGAGGAGGAAATTCCCCCAAGCTAGCTGGTGGAGGAGAATACGATGAACGCTGGCAAGGACAAGGAATTGAAGTCACCTCTGCTCTGTGAAAATTAACTCTCGGAGGAACATCTCCAACTCATCTTCGAAATTTGACAAAAGAAAGAAGATTAGTTGCACTCTCAACACATCCTCGGCCAAAGAATAAACATTTTGTTCGATGCAATGGTGGACGCTCCTGCGTGGACTCGATACCCAATGTGTGTCCAGAAGTACATCCCTGTCTACAACATCCATGGCCTCCCGAGATCGCCCAAGGAGTAGAGCCTCCAGGTTTTTGTATTTTGTTTTCTCTCGTTGCAGGGAGCTATTTTTTGTTTTCTCTTGTTGCGGGCTAGATGGTCATGGTGACTAGTCGCAGTTTGTTCATACAATTTTGTTCATACAGTATAGTCATGGTAGTCAAAATATTTTGTTCATACAGTTTTTCTCGCACGATGACACATCAAACTCTAAATATTTAATGACATCCACCAATTCTGGTTTCCTTTTTGTGACAAAACAAATGACTAACACATGACATTGTACATATATCAGTAGAAATTAATACAAAAATTTTATTTTATTTAAAAAATATATTTAATTAAAAAACATAAAATTCTAACATATATCAAAACCACAAACATAAATAACTATATAATATTAAAATTATATAATATTATATAAATTTTATTAAAATATTTATAATATTAAATATTAGAACTTACAAGGTGGAAATTTCCTAAAAATAGAATCTAGGTTATGAATTTCAAGATTTTATTCAAATCCGAACGAGCAAATTCCTTGAGTAATTTAGCAACAACCTACAACTAAATCATATTAATGAGAATCATAGGAGGAATAAATTAATACATTCTCACAATTAGTAAGCTCACAACAACAATATTTTTCATTGCAAACATTTGGTATGCGAACTCAAAAACTTAGGTTAACACATGGATATATCACCAGATTTCTCAAGTCTTGAATATATGCATTTTCCTTAGTTACATTGTAATCTTTTACTCATTTTTCTAATTATTAAGTTCCAACTTGTTTTTCAATTTTTTTTTCATAATTTCACATATAACATTTAAATTATTTTTACAAAGAGAAAACCATATATATATATAGATATAGATATAGATATAGATATATGACTTAAAGAGAACTATTTCCTAAAAAAATTCCTCAATTTTAACCAAAAATTACCTCAAATGCTCTCTGGGCACGTGTAACCTCCATTGTTTCTCTATTTTGAAAGACTCCATTCTTTGGCCAACTCGAGGTTAGGACTTCTTCTAAGAAAATTTTCAGTAAATAAAATGAAAATTTTCATTCATTGGTTTTTCCATACACTTGGCAAGAACCTCTTATTAAGATATGGAATACTTAATTTATACTTAATTTGCAACCAACTAATAAATTACAAATAACATGTAATCAAAATTTATAAATTTGCTATCAAGTAAACTTTCCACTATTTATACTACAAATTTGGAAAATAGAAAAAAAAAATATTATAAATGATATTTAACTAAATTTCTAATTATGACAATTAAAAGTATGCTCTAACTCAAATTTTCTTATCATTGTTGATTCTCATGGTGCTAACTAGTTTCCTCCCATCCATACTCACTGAAAACTTTTTTCCATGTACTAGCTTCCTTACAGATTTCATTTACCATTCACATAGAATTTCTGTACACTCATAGGTTTCCCCTTTAAATCATGGATTTCTCCATCTATTTACATACCCAATGAGGCTAGCCACATAACCAAAAATAACCATTTTTTCCTTCTTCTTTTTTTCCTCAAGTCATTTTCACTCTTCCCATGTGTCATTTTCCCTTTTTTTAATTATTCATTTATTAATAATAATAATTGTCTTTTTAAATTAAATAATATATACTTTTATTTAGTCCTCTAAAAGTGGGTAGTTAATTAATGAATTAATAAAATAATAAGGTATTTTTAATTTTACCTTAACATAATACAACACATGGAAGAATTTGCAATTAGACACTAAGTTCATCCCACCTTACTAGGCATGGCCCAAACATAAGAACTATATATTCTGCAATTAGAAACTTCATTCTTCTATTACTCCACGTCTCCATCTGTTAGCAAGTTGACCAAGCTTTGTCATGTCTCCATTAACGATTCACTTGTTATGGCCCACACTCATTTGTTGGCAAGTTGACCAGGCTTTGTCATGTCTCCATTAAGGAGACACCCGTTATGGCCCACACTCATTTGTTGACAAGTTGAGAAGGATTTTTCATGCATTTCTTGTCCACAGACACATTTCACACTTACTACACAATTCAAGCTTAGCATAATTTTTCATTTTAAGATCCATACATATATGAATCACATCCTACATACTAATCAACTCAATAATCAATAATATCAATTACCAACCTGTCAATCAAATACATTCCACAAGTCCCATACATATAGCATAATAAAAAATATGGCCACTAAACTCTTTAGTCCATCCTTAGATTGACCTCCTAATCTTTGTCAAAGCAGAGTTGACCTTCTAATCTTTGTCAAAACAAGGAAAGAGGGGCCTTACATACTTCCCTTCTTGGAACAAAACTTGGCCTCATTCCTAAAAAGTTGTACTATACAATCACATCACACAATAATATATTTAACCATATATACATTATTTAACTACCCTAAAAGCTACATCCTTAGCCCCGTACCATAATTCTAATTCAATTTTCTCTCAAGTACAAACTTCTCCATAAAATCAAAACCTACAAGCTATTAGAATGAATTTCATTCCAATTTCCTAAATACCTTGTTTATAAAGAAAATCATAATTTGTAATTGAAACCCAAAACTAAAGTTTTTTTCAACACGAATACAATAGATACTATAATTTCAAACAATATTATATTAAAAAAAAAAAAGGCAATCTAGTAACTAAACTACTCCGTGGACCATCAATATATATCTCAACAATGCAAATTCAAAACCATATGGCTTAAGGGAGTTCAAAACATAAGTTCATTTGGAATGTTTCTATGAACCAAATAATTGATGATATCCAATACTCTTCACTTCATTAGTAAATAGAATACACAACACAATATTTAACTATAATATTCTTTTGTTATTTATTATTTAGGAAGCTTCCTAAATATCAATTATGAAGCTTCCTAAATATTAAAGTAATTTAAAAGAGCTGTTGCACTTCCCAGCCAGGACGCTGGATATTGTTAAAGGCAAATTCAATTCCCAGTTCACATCATATGCTTCGGTTGTATTTGAAAAACTGTATTGAACCTCTCAAAAATATTGTCTCCAAAGACTATACATAACAACGCTATTATATGCAAACAATGAAAAAATTCTGAGTCAAGAGCGGGTAAGTTAAGAGGACTTGTACAAAACGTTCACACAAAATGGAAGAATGATCGCTCTAAAATTGTTCTGCGCTCCGTGGAGAATGATTTAGACTTTAGCAGCTTGGGACGCTTGAATTATTGCTGGGCTCCCGGAACGTTAGGATAGAGAAACTGTAATTCAAAATCAATGTCCATGCCCTCAAGTAATTCTGTTAGATCGGGACTGTAATATTGGGAGGAGGGCTCGGTGGGAATAGGATGCTCCAAGGCTGATGCAGAAACCGCTCCAGATTCCGGAACGCTTGAATAGAGTAACTGTGATTCAAAACCACCGCCCATGGCCTGAAATGTTTCTGTAAGATCGGGACTGTAATATTCGGAGGAGGGCTCGGTGGGAATAGGATGCTGCAAGTCCGATGCAGAAACCGCTCCAGATCCCGGAACGTTAGAATAGAGTAACTGTGATTCAAAACCACCGCCGGTCCCCTGAAATATTTCTGTAAGATCGGGACTGTAATATTGCGAGGAGGGCTCGGTGGGAGTAGGACGCTGCAAGGCCGATGCAGAAACCGCTCGAGATTCCGGAACGTTAGAATAGAGTAACTGTGATTCAAAACCACTGCCGATGCCCTGAAGTTTTTCTGTAATATTGGGACTGTAATATTGGGAGGAGGGCTCGATGGGAATATGATGCTGCAAGGCCGTTGCAGAAACCGCGGGAAGGCTTTCTGTAGGCCAAGAAAGAACATTACTGGAAGTGGGTTGTTGCAATGAGGGGTTAGGGAGCGACATTGCTAGGTACTGCTGGATACGAGGGAGCGAAGAGAGGCCCGGATTCTTCAACAGATCGACATAGAGATGAAATCCTGGAAAGTACTGCGAGATTAAGCTGATATCATACGGAGAGTCCGTGATTGGATCCGAATGCCCGACTGCACCAAAATATTGGGATTCTCTTGCAGAAGTGGGGAGACGTTGATGAGCATTTCCATCCCTCTGGTGCACTTCCACTGGGAGATTTACTTTTTCTTGCGAGTTTCTGAACCTGCAAGCAGCCTCGTCGTAAGCACGTGCCGCCTCCTCTGCGCTATCAAAGGTGCCCAGATAGACCTTTGCGTCCTTGCTTGGATCGCGAATCTCTGCTGTCCACTTACCCCCAGGCCTCTTTCTGACTCCTCTGTGGCGTTTCTGNTCCCGGAACGTTAGGATAGAGAAACTGTAATTCAAAATCAATGTCCATGCCCTCAAGTAATTCTGTTAGATCTGGACTGTAATATTGGGAGGAGGGCTCGGTGGGAATAGGATGCTCCAAGGCTGATGCAGAAACCGCTCCAGATTCCGGAACGTTTGAATAGAGTAACTGTGATTCAAAACCACCGCCCATGGCCTGAAATGTTTCTGTAAGATCGGGACTGTAATATTCGGAGGAGGGCTCGGTGGGAATAGGATGCTGCAAGTCCGATGCAGAAACCGTTCCAGATCCCGGAACGTTAGAATAGAGTAACTGTGATTCAAAACCACCGCCGATGCCCTGAAGTATTTCTGTAAGATCGGGATTGTAATATTGCGAGGAGGGCTCGGTGGGAGTAGGACGCTGCAAGGCCGATGCAGAAACCGCTCGAGATTCCGGAACGTTAGAATAGAGTAACTGTGATTCAAATCCACTGCCGATGCCCTGAAGTTTTTCTGTAATATTGGGACTGTAATATTGGGAGGAGGGCTCGATGGGAATATGATGCTGCAAGGTCGTTGCAGAAACCGCGGGAAGGCTTTCTGTAGGCCAAGAAAGAACATTACTAGAAGTGGGTTGTTGCAATGAGGGGTTAGGGAGAGACATTGCTAGATACTGCTGGATACGAGGGAGCGAAGAGAGGCCCGGATTCTTCAACAGATCGACATAGAGATGAAATCCTGGAAAGTACTGCGAGATTAAGCTGATATCATACGGAGAGCCCGTGATTGGATCCGAATGCCCGACTGCACCAAAATGTTGGGATTCTCTTGCAGAAGTGGGGAGACGTTGATGAGCATTTCCATCCCTCTGGTGCACTTCCACTGGGAGATTTACTTTTTCTTGCGAGTTTCTGAACCTCCAAGCAGCCTCGTCGTAAGCACGTGCCGCCTCCTCTGCGCTATCAAAGGTGCCCAGATAGACCTTTGCGTCCTTGCTTGGATCGCGAATCTCTGCTGTCCACTTACCCCCAGGCCTCTTTCTGACTCCTCTGTGGCGTTTCTGTTTGGTCGAATTGGCTGCCTGCGCATTAGCTTTGTCTATGCTGATCATCTGCTCATGTTCTTTGGATTGATCTTCCTGGCTCACCCTGGTTTCTGCAGTTTGACAAAACACTTTAGATCTTAGATCGAATATAACTGACTGTTCCCAAACGATAAATTGGTCCTACTTTTGCTATGAATAAAACCATGATTGTCGTATGAATAAAACAACAGATGAATGCAATTACTATTTTAAAAATAAATCACCTCGCAATGAAGCAGGAACCTGTTGGCTTTCGTATGTGGCCTTGCCAGAGTCAGAAATAACCGATCCCAGCGCCACCCCAAAACTGTTTATCCTGATTCTCTGCTCATCTCCTTTGAATTGATTTCCATGGCTCACACTGGTTTCTGCAGTTAAACAAAACACTTTATCACCGAGGGTTTGGATCCAATGTAACTGACTGTTCCCAAATAATAAATTGGTCCTAGTTTTGCCATGAATAAAACCATGATTATAGTATGAATAAAACAACAGATGAATGCAATTACTATTTTAAAAATAAATCACCTCGCAATGAAGCAGAAACCTGTTGGCTTTTGTATGTGGCCTTGCCAGAGTCAGAGATAACCGATCCCTGCGCCACCCCAAAACTGTTTATCCAGATCCTCTGCTCATCTCCTTTGACTTGATTTCCATGGCTCACCCTGGTTTCTGCAGTTAAACAAAACACTTTATCACCGAGGGTTTGGATCCAATGTAACGAACTGTTCCCAAATAATAAATTGGTCCTAGTTTTGCAGTTAAACAAAACACTTTATCACCGAGGGTTTGGATCCAATGTAACTAACTGTTCCCAAATAATAAATTGGTCCTAGTTTTGCCATGAATAAAACCATGATTGTCGTATGAACAAAACAAAAGATGAATGCAATTACTATTTTAAAAATAAATCACCTCGCAATGAAGCAGGAACCTGTTGGCTTTCGTATCTGGCCTGGCCAGAGTCAGAGATAACCGATCCATGCGCCACCACAATACCACCAGCAAAGCCCAACGCCGCCTCTTGGTTCGTGTTTCTCTGTACGGCATTACCACCCACTGGAGCACCACTGGCGCTGGCGCCGGCAGTAGGAGCCACCTTCCTAGGTCTGCCCCTAGGTCTCTTCTGCGTCACCCCAACACCACCGGCAAAGCCCAACGCCGCCTCTTGGTTTGTGTTTCTCTGGACGGCATCACCACCGACGCTGTCGCTGGTAGAGGGAATCACCTTCCTGGGTCTGCCCCGAGGTCTCTTCTGCGGGCACACGGGATATCCCGTGGGGGGCTGCAGCAATGAGCCGGAAATGGTCGTGGGGGACAAAACGCCAGGCGGGTGTTGCTGCTTCGCCTCTTGCTCCTGTTCTTCGACTTCCTGAAACCGACAATCCAGGCCGGACATTCTTCTCATGATCCAAATTCTTGTTCCCGCCGGTTCGACTGTGTATTTTCTCCTTCGAACACTGAAAATAGATTGTTCTTTAAATAGATTATTCTCTCCCATATCATCATCGTCTTATTTTTCCTTTTATAGGCAATCTTAATAAAAATGGTGGTTGTTAATTTTGACTATGTTAATAAAAAGTGTATCGATTCAACATTTTTGGTGGAGGTAGGCTAAACGTTCTATTTTTGGGGGTTTTGTTGTTATTTTTTTTGTTTGCGGGAAATCCGGTGATGAATGGTTAGATTTGTAGATTTGAGTGGTTAAGTTTGTATAATATGAATGTCCCAAGAGATTTGCAGCACGTCGAATCCATTAATGCATTCAAAAAGACAATTTAAACAACAAAAAATAAATATTTTTTCCAAGTTTACATAGTTGAACTCCGGCCAATTCCTTTAGCCGACGCCCTTAAAAAGTGGACCTATTCAACTTTCCATTAATGCATTCAAAAAGACAATTTAAACAACAAAAAATAAATATTTTTTCCAAATTTACATCGTTGAATTCCGGCCAATTCCTTTAGCCGACGCCCTTAAAAAGTGGACCTATTCAACTTTCCATTAATGCATTCAAAAAGACAATTTAAAAAACAAAAAATAAATATTTTTTCCAAATTTACATCGTTGAATTCCGGCCAATTCCTTTAGCCGACGCCCTTAAAAAGTGGACCTATTCAACTTTCCATTAATGCATTCAAAAAGACAATTTAAAAAACAAAAAATAAATATTTTTTCCAAATTTACATCGTTGAATTCCGGCCAATTCCTTTAGCCGACGCCCTTAAAAAGTGGACCTATTCAACTTTTTTTCGTGAACTTAAAAGGTGGACCTATTCATAAACTCAATTTAAACAATAGAAAGTTGTGATTTCTTATGCATTTACCGAGGGAAAAAGGGTAGAACAGTTAGACAATCTTTTATATGAGTTAAAGTTTCACCTTGATTTATGTTTTTTTCCAAAATTACAATAATATGGGTTGTCTTAAAATGTGTCTAAAGTTTCAAGCTCAAGGTTTCATGGTCAAAATTCCCTTCAATCAAGTGGAATCATAAAGTCCTAACACCTTTTTACTTTAATATATTATAGTTGATTTTTCACCTTTTTTGTTTGGAGTTAAAAATTGGACAGATTCAATATATATTTTTGTAGGTTTATCCTTTTCCATGATGTAAAGTTCCATTTTGATTTACTTCATTTTACAAAATTCCCACTATCTAGATTGTCTTGAAATGTGCCAAAACCTCTAACCTCAAGGTTGCATGGTCAAAATTCCCATCAAACAAAGGGAACCATAACTTGGCAAAATTCTTATTGGATTTGAGAAAGAATTTGTACACAAGAGAAGTTGAGTTTGTCTACTATTTATCTTGCTCCCTTTTATTTAAATATATTATAGTTAGTTGTCTATTAGTGATCAATCACTAACAAAGCTACTAACAACAACACTTAGTCCTCTCTTGGGTTCTTTCCATTTCCTCCTAGTTTAAGTGGACAATGTCCCCTTTGTCGTCCTAGTTTAAGAGAGGTGTTATTCTTGGTGGAATATGTGTTCCTAACCCATAAATATATAGGTATACCATGATACATGTTTCATTCCATTAAAAACTTTAAAATTTTAGTTGTTGATTTGAAACATGGGGTCTTCACTCAATGAACCTATGACATAGCACCTGTATTCATGGGATAGTAAAGAATACCCCTAATTTCACTAGATATAGATAAATGCCTCCTAAAATAGTTTTTTTGAATCCCCCTGCCAATATATCTTTCCAATAAAAGAAACCCCTATTTTAACTAGATACCCCTTTTTATACCCACTAATACCTATAAACCCCTTAAGACCCCAAATCCCCCCGCCCATTACCTACAATATATTGACCTTATTTTTCACAATTAAAAAACCCCCTTTATGAATGAACGTGATAAGATATTGTTCAGTAGAGTGAAACCCCCGTGATAGGAAATAACCTATAAAGACACCACTTGAAGAGGTGTTTCAACATAGCAAGGCAGTGATGACACCAAAGCACATGAAAATACAAATTTGGAGTAGATTGTCGAAAACAAAAACAAATCCAAGAACTCAAATCTTGTTTCAATAAAATGCTAGTCTGAGGGGAAAGAGATGGAAGAAAACAACAAAGGGGGCAATAGTCTCCACATATACCATCTCAATGAAAAAAATCAAGCCGCTTGGCTCTTTATTTGGCTAGAAAAATGAGTATCCAATAAAAAGTGGCTTTCCAAAAAAAGCAAAATCAATGCCACTAAGTGCAAAAAACATATTGAATACTACCAACTCGAAAATAAATCACAGCTCCAACTACAGTATTGGATCTTATGATTTCGATTAAGACATTATGAAACTATTGTCCTTTTTATTAATTAAAGGTGGTACATTATATGCTTCATTCTAATTGTCCAAGTTCAAAACCTATAGCACTTGCATTCTCATTTTCAAGTTTATTCTTTAGAACCCTTTTCCTTGGGCTTGTCATTAGTAACCCTAGACATATTCTCCACTATTTCCTATTGATTAACATCCTTGGTATTAAAGTTGTTGGTAGTGGATCCTTTAGTTTTCTCTTGTTCAAAAATATTTTTCTCCAAAATGTTATCTCATAGATTTTCAATGCTTCCCTCATTTATCAAATCTAATGGAATGGTTGGTGAGTGTGATGAGTGAACTAGTTTTGTCATCTACTTAGAATCTACATGATTTTTTGAAGGAGTCCCAACAGAACTAGAGTGACTATTTGTACTTTTCTGATGGGACCTGTGAAATGAAGTCCCTTGCAAATGTTTTAGATTGTTTCTTCCCTCCTCTTCTTGGTCGATAATTGTCTGCAATTTATTCTTGTTCTTAGGGAGCATGGTGTAGAAATAACTATATTAAGTAGCATCTATGCAAAGATCAAGATTCATATGAAGATAAAAAGGAAAATATGTGGTAGTACTTATTGAACAACCAATAGTGTTATGTCTAGATAACAACAATGAGGAAGCACATATTTTGGTAGTTCAATGGGTTATACATGAGGTAGGGAGGTTGGGTGTGGTGTGTGATGATGACAAGTGTCTTGAGGGAGAATGAAAAGGTGGAGACAATTATTGAGGTATACTTTTTGGATAACATCTTTGGTTGAGAGAGATTCAACTTGAAATTCGGCTAAGGAATAAGAAAGATAGTGGCAACCTTGTTTAGTGAGGATATAGAAGTTAGAGCAAGAGTCTTATTTGGTGAAGCATGAAAACTAGTAAGGGATACCTAGAAGTAAGTCAAAACAATTGAGAGGGGTTAGATCACATAGAATGGTGTCCAAAATGTTAGGGCCAATAGAAAAGGTGGCACTACATTGCTTCAACAAAAATAAGGACCGAGTACCTTAGTTTACCTAGCTAAGATGATATGGGAGGCGATGAGGGTTGACTGCTAGAGATAGCACCTTGACAAGAGAAGTTGATATCAAATTATTTTCAATGCCACAATCCATAATCAACTAAACCATGTGATCTTTATTTGGTATTTGTAAAGAAAGATAATTTCCTAGGTTGCAAGAGTCAAAGGGTACACCATAAGTACTAGGTTTGGACATAGTTCAGTGGGATTCTCCACACCAATTGTGTCCTTGGGAGGAGTCATATATTTGGTTGTCTCAAAGAATAAACCATTAGTAGAATGTGGGTGGCAAATGAAATGACACACTACTCTATTGTGAGAGGTTGTTTTGTGCAACGTGCAATATTGGCTAGTGGGATTAGGGGAAGGTGAAGCAATTGGGAATGTTGTTGTATCAATAGACACTCGATATGGAGAATGAAATGAAACATAGTACTTAAGCAACTTGTTTTCAGAAATAAGAGAATTTTGGAAAGATAAGGAAAGATATGCACTAGGGACTAAGTGTTGGGTATGTGTTATATTCTTTGCACGAGTAGTAGTGTCTGAGCGCTTGCGCTGAGAATGTAGGGGGGTGCAGGGGCAGCGCCCCCGAAATTTTTTTTTCGGGCCAACATATTATCGTCGAGCTGAGCCGACATATTTTCACCGGGCCGACATATTTCCGGGACAACATATTTCCAGGACGACATATTACTGGGACGACATATTTCCAAGACCACATGATATTAGGTGGTTTTTCGGCACATGGTTTTTTGTCGATGGTTTTCTATTTCTAGTTAAGGAATTAGGGTTTTGGACTAATCCAGGTCATTGGGTTAGGGTTTTGGATGCCGCTGGCTACTATATGTATATTGTATTGTAAACAATGTAACACAATGTGTATGAATATAATATATGTTGGTTTTCACGATTTGGGTTTCCAGGTGAAAAATCTTTGTGTAATGTTTGTATTTTCCATTGTATCTTTTCTGTTCTTTTCCGAATATCAGTTTGCAGTAGATATTGTACAAGGTTAGAATTTACATTTGGTATCAGAGCTTTATTGGCTTCAGGGGGACGCCTTTGTCGTCAAGGGTTTGGCTCGGGACTGTGATAAGCCTTGTTACAGTGGGAGATCTGCAGTATTGTTTTTCAGGTGAAAATAAATGGCAAGCAATTCGAAGATGGAGATAGAGAAGTTTAATGGGAAAAGCTTTGAGCTGTGGAATCTCAAGATGGAAGATCTTTTGGTGGACAGAGATCAGTGGATCGCAGTAGATCCAGGTACGACACCTACAGGAACTTCTGCAAATGACTGGAAAAAGACGGATCGGAAGGCAAAGAGCACAATTCGACTGTGTCTCTCCGATTCAGTATTACT
>ML777407.1:798820-864291 GCA_009831015.1 Picea engelmannii | reverse complement strand
AGAGGATCCATGGGCATTGTTGCCCTGGATTGTTGACTATGTAACCCTATAACCCCCTGTGTGCAAAGAAAACAACAAGTGGGAGAATGTTGGGTATGTGTTATATTCTTTGCACGAGTAGTAGTGTCTGAGCGCTTGCGCCGTGCGCGCAAGGGGGTTAGAGGGGGGTGCAGGGGGGCGGAGCCCCCCGCGCGGGGGTTCAGGGGCAGCACCCCCGAATTTTTTTTTTCGGGCCGACATATTTTCACCGGGCCGAGCCGACATATTTTCGTCGGGCCAACATATTTCCGGGACGACATATTTCCAGGATGACATATTACCGGGACGACATATTTCCGGGACCACATGATATTAGGTGGTTTTTCGGCACATAGTTTTTTTCCAATGGTTTTCTATTTCCGGTTAAGGAATTAGGGTTTTGGACTAATCCAGGTCATTGGGTTAGGGTTTTGGATGCCGCTGGCTCCTATATGTATATTGTATTGTAAACAATGTAACACACTGTGTATGAATATAATATATGCTGGTTTTCCCGGTTTGGGTTTCCAGGTGAAAAATTTATGTGTAATGTTTGTATTTGCCATTGTATCTTTTCTGTTCTTTTCTGAATATCAGTTTGCAGTAGATATTGTACAAGGTTGGAATTTACACTAAGGCGACTTCATGACATAATTTAGGAATAAAACCAAATTTAAACTTAATAACAAGATCCTATTTAGGATCTGAAATAAAGATTTGTACTTGGATTTTGCAAAATATCTCAATGTATTGGTGCATCATTTGGCTAGAAAAATGCCAGCATTGAATCCACCTTTCCCATAAACCTTCACTATATCCAACATGATATAAAAAATCATGAAGAGATGTACAAATTTTGTTCCAACTAATGATGGCATTAGAAGTGTGGGTCAATACTTTCTCATTTATTTCTACGCACATAGATGTTTCTTCAGTCTAACTATGCTAGATATTTTCACACCATTGAGTTTCGAACCCTTGGAGGTGACATGTTTCCAATGTAATTTTATCATGCTTTAGAATTTCCATTTTGTGTTAAAAATACGATGAGAAATATCTAATCCATGCGTCCACTTGTTCACCATCAAAATTGGGGAACAATCGATTTAGGGTCCTAATGCAGTCCAAAACAAGGCATTTATGAGAGGTTGTTAATTGTTAGGTCTAAGATCTTATCAACCAATATATAAATTTATTGAGTCTACTATTGTATCACTTGTGTATGTTATTAGATATGTTGTTTTTGTTGTTGGTAGAATTGGATTTGTATCTATGCATGTGATGCATCTTCACCTTGAGAATACTTATGAGGTGACATGTGGTATAATTAGACTAAAGAAGAAAATTTTCTAAAGTCACCATTTTTGGAGTCAACGTACATCCTTATGGTTCGTTGGAAGGGAGTTTGTCCCTCCATGTGCCTTGTTTTCAACTAAAAAAATTGTTGCATAAAAGAGGGAGTGTATCGCCTTGAAGAGGCTATAGAAGCTTATTAAATTTAGAGGAAGTGGATACCTATTAGGTTGTGAAGTCTTGTATAATAAAGGAATGGATCCCTTGTGGTGTCCATGGAAGTCAACTCTAATAATAGTTGATACATAATGAGAATAGAGAACAATAAAAATATTTTTTATTTAGATATCGAAAATGTCTTCTACATATAATGTCCTTATCTTACAGGAAAACCTATACAAAAAGAGGATGGTTAAATTTGACCATGTATTTTATTTTTGTTTTAATATTTTATAGCTAACTATTTATTATTGAGCAATAACTAACATCACTATTGGCATCATTATTACTCTATATTTTGTTCTCTCTCAAGTTCTATACCATTTTTTGTGTTCTTCAAGAAGTTTAACTATCCCAAAGATTAGAAGACTCTATGATTGACCTTTCCTTGTGCAAACAGATAATCTCATACAAAATCAATTTGGATGTATCAAAATTGTTGAGTTAAGTTTCTATCTCACATCTCCCACATATTGATTCTTATTAGAGAATTGGTTTCCTAGTGTTTTTGGTTGTTTAGACTTGGGGTTTGAAATTATGGTTTTAACCTTTCAGTGTCATATAAGTAATAAGTATTTTACATTCTACTTCAAGGACAACTATTTGTTGCTTCTAATGAATGAGATGTTGATGTTTTTGAACCATCAGATAGGCACTTCCACACAGGAATGTGTTTTGCACATGGAAGCAGTAAAAAATATTATAGTCTTGAGTTTACTTTAGTTAGAAGGAATTAATTAAAGTAAAATTGTATTTATTAGTGAATTGGGTTTTTAAGGACATGCTTAGTATGAAACATGTAATATAAATATTAAGTTGGTGCGAGAAGTAATCTCAACTGTAGATCACTTTGGAGATTAGAAATAGATTGTAACTCATGATTATAAATGAAATGTTGGGGTAAAGGAGAATTCACTTCGAGAGGAAGTCACTTGTGTTGAGGGAGTCAACATGGTTGGGACTGTTGATGAGAGGTCAAGGTTGAGAGACTTGGTGAATGACCAAGGTTGTGGATAACAAGGAAGGACTTTTTCTAGTGAGGAGTGTAGGAGAAAATAAGGAAATTTTCTTACACTAGAGTGAGGATATCTCACTGGTTTCTTGATCCAGGTGGATATTGGTGGCCACCCACCTATTCCAAATTCCAATTGGCTCATCTTGACAATTTTCAATTCAACACGCTTCTATGTAATGGAAGCATTTCTTTGTAATTGTGGGTTCTTCACTTCCGGGGCTATCCTTAATCCATACACAACATCCAAGTGGATAATGGTGGCCTCCCACGTATTCCAACTAGATTATTTTGGAAGTTTTCATATCATTACATCTTTATGTACTTCCAGGGCTGTTTTGGGGCCCTAAACAATGTTTTCTTACCTTTCCATAGTCAAAATATAGATGGAGTTAGAGTTTGATGGCATAATGTGTGTTTCTTTAAAATACCTTTCCAATGGGCTATCACATGCCTAAAACGAAGATCATATGCAAAAGTTATGACCTCAGGAAGTTGATGTACTAACTTACCCCAATGGGTCCCACATGACTTTTGGTGCTTCATCTCTTAGGGTTAGGTTTTTGGATGCCTAGGGTTTTGGAATTCATTTATAAAAATCCCTTCAGAGCCTCATTGTAATCATCTTATTGTGAATGAGCAGAGACATCACATCTCTTCTTAGAGATAAATCTACCACCATTCTAGCGAGTCTTGCACTCTATATTTTTATAGTCTTTGTACATTTCTTTCATTAATAGAAATCATGTATTGTTGTATTTCTTTGTTTCTAGAAATATTTATGTGTATTTCATTGCAATATATTTTCTTTCATTTCGTTCCAAAAATAATCCAGATCATTGGTATTAGAGTAGGATGCTCTTGATAATGTTTCAGTGCATGTCCCCAACGAGGTCCAAGTATAGCATGTTGGGTCTCGAGCTTGTCTCTCTTGAGGAAAATAGATCTCGTACGACCAAGAAACCATCCCTGATGGAATAAAATAAAAAATATGGAGTATAAGATCCTATTAACATGTTGTTTGAGCAAGCTCTTGCATGACAAAGGGACAAAATGATGGAGAATTTTTCTCACATCCTTTAATGCCTTCCAATAGAAACAGAGGCATCTTCATCAAGAAACCACTTTGTTGGAAATTCTCCCTTTAAGGTAAAAGTTAATTTGATATTCCCATATTTTAAGGTCAAATAGATGTGGATGCCTTAGAAAAATGGTTAAATCTGCTAGAAGGTTATTTCTCTGTTCACAATTTTTCCGATAGGGAAAAGATCACCTTCACACTCCTCAATGCTCTCCCCCATGTCAAACATTGGTGGGAAACTTACTGGGAGAAAATTTCCACAGAGGAATATGGAATATATGGGGTCGAGCCCACTTGGGATTGTTTTTTGGATGCATTCAAGGAATAATATTATCCTATTGGTAACTATGAAGACCAATACATGAAATGGACCACACTGCGGCAGGAGAAGAGAGAAACTATGCCAAAGTTCAAAAATACTTTGGATACCTTGCGCAACAAGTTGGGTATCAAAAACTATGAGAAACATCTGGTTCTAGAATACCATGGGTCTCTACATAGGTACATCCAAACAAAAATGGTTTTCCTAAACATCTCATCATTGGGAGTTGCCTATCAATATGATGTCAAAATCGAGCAAAAATTTAGGCACTAAAACAAATGGGAGTTCAGGTATGCAAATACGCAACAACCAAAGCATGATAAAGAGGACCCTAACCAATAGCCTCCCAATATCCAATCCAAGACACAGGAAAAGAAGGGTAAAGGAAAGATGAATAATGACACAAGGAAGTGGTGCGACTTTGTAACACCCTATTTCCCCCAGTCTGTAAAAATAACTATACTGGCCAAGTATTGTGGAAAACTAAAAAATGTGAATATGTGATGAGAATGGACCTTGTGAAAAAAATCGATGAATGTGAATAATATTATGAATATATATTGCAGGATTGCTGAGAGGGGATGTGTTGAAAAAGAGACTACGATAGTTGAAGAAAGGTGGTGGAAGGCACCTGGAATAGTGGTGTTAACTTCCACCGAAACCAATACCGTATTTGGACTTCACTAGGCCAGAGAACCAAAAGTGGCTCATTGGCCCCGAATTAAATGACTTTCCAGGTTGGTAGGTAAATGGCTCCTCATGAGTAATGATGGATGGGGGTGAACCGCCCATCCGTAGAGTCCTCAGACCTGACCACTGGGAGGAAGATCATGCCACACGCAACCTCACCGAAAGGAGAAAAGGCAGGAAGAGTGGGCGATCAAGGGGTAGATGCAGGGGGAAGAGGAGAAGGAAAAGAACTCTGGAAAAATATAGAGTGGGTGATAGTGGAGAAGAAGGAGAGTAACCTTCGTTCTCGGTCACTAGAAAATAGAGACTCAGTCTCACAGTATCGTGGTCTCAGCTCGGGGGTGGCTAGTGGTAAATCCATTGGGAGTCGCTCAGCCTACGGTTGGGTGGAAATGAGAACCCCTCTCAGCAGTTGCAATCACATCTGGTGTTATTTCTAATAAGTGTTTTACATCTTACATCTTGAAATGTATATTTTGGCATTTATGATCATCTCACATCCTGAAATTTATATGCTAACATGTATGCTCATAGTCTGTGCAGTTTATGAATGGTTTGAGTATAAGACTATCTGTGTGGTGTTTTAATTAGAAATTGTGGTTGCATGATTTTATTGGAAGGACCATGTATGGCTTATGTTTATATATATATATATATATATATATATATATATATACGCATATTGAATTAATTCAAACTTCAAGTCTTTTCTCAGGAAATCTATACCCTTATCCATCTCAGGTAATACCCTGGATAGATCTCCCCATAGAGACACCCTTCTTGGAAAGGTCACCAAGAACCTAGAAAAGGATTTGAATGCGTAAGTCTTAGTAACCTTGTATCGATCCTCTTGAAATCCCTCTTGAAATCCCGAAATGGCACCGTAGGGATAAGTATCGATTGATGGACAAGATCCTGTCAGAAGATCTACGATCATTCAAAATCGTTAGATGGGAGGAAGAAACGAGGGCATTAAATGCCTTAACCATTTTCCTTTATCTTCATGAGTAGTGAAGAAATCGAGACCGTATATCCCCAAGGACCATGGGAGTATCTGGACTATTGGTTTTTCCACATCTAGGGAGCAACACGAGAGTGCACAATGCGGGACAGATCTGAACCGTCAGATCTTAGTTAGAAAACTCAACAGCTGTTGGATTTTTCAGGAGATGCGTGAGGGTTAAGCCCTCATGAACAAAGGCGAAAGTCCCGAAAGAGGATTTGGTATTGGGGTTTTGGACTTCGGGATTTCAGAAGTCCTGATGACGAGAGGTCGGGAAAATTCACAATGAAAGTCCCGAAATAGATCTGAGCCATCCATCTGGGAGGAGGCCACGTGTCGTGAGATCACCCATCTCGGGGTCTTGGACTTCAAGATTTCAGAGGTCTCGTTGAAAAGAGATCGGAACACTCCATGGTGGAAGTTCTGAATTTGACCTAGACCATCTGATTAAGGGAGGACACGCATTGAGAGATCACCCATTTCGGGGATTCAAACTTCGGGATATCGGAGGTCTCGAGGAAAAGAGATCGGGATACTCCATGGTGGAAGTCCCAAAACAATATGGACCATCCATCCATGGAGGACACATGGTGGAGATTGAGAGTCCATCGATATTTCAGATATTGGGGATTCGAGTTGACAGAGGATTTGTGTCACTGGGGGTCGCAAGTCACGAAATCGTGAAACGACGAGGACCGTCCATATCAGGGAGGACACATGGAAACAATACAGGATTTTGGGAAAATCTCGAAAGGAACAGTCCATCGAGATTTTATAAATCGGGAATTCGGGAGTCCCGTTGAAAAAAGGTCGGACTCTCATATTCATAAATCTTGAAAGAAATAGGACATAGGTCTTATGAGGAGTGGTCACTTGGATCAGGGCATATCCAGGAGGGCTAATGTGACAAAGGCCACTTCAAGAAATCGAAAATCAAGAATTTGGGAGTCCCGTTGACAAGAGGTCGGGCTCTCGTATTGATAAGTCCTTAAGAGAATCAGACTACGGTCTTATGAGTAGTGGTCATCCAGACCAAGGCATAACCCAGGGGGATAATTGTTGATCGAAGCTTGTTTGACACTTCGGCATTTCAGGGTTTTCGGAGTCGAAAGACTCGACTCACTTATATCGCCGAGTCGCAAAATGCGAAAAGGCGCCTAGTTGTGTGGCTTGTGGTCATAATCAACGATCACATGGAGATGGGAAAAAGGGAAGAGCTAGCCTACTCTAAGCCTCATAGGAATTTGGGGATTCTGTCCCTCGAGAAAAGGAAAAAAAAATATTATGCCACAGCAGGTGTGTGACAAATTGGTATCAGAGCATGGTTACAACACTTGGCCTGCTTGGGCTCATGAACGAGTTGTGTAGAAGCTCCATTCGGAACACTCTTAAAAAGAGTAACCTCCCATGTCTTAACCTTCCTAATGAAAAGACGAAGTTAAGAATGAAAAGCCCCTATTGTGTGTGTACATGTGAAAATATGAATTATGTACTGGTTATAAATAAATATAAATATTGACTAACAACCAACATTTTTCCCTTTTGCACACAAGCGGAAGATCAATCGTGGGAAATTATCAACACATAGTATGGTGATTCACCATGAAGTGGGGGAAGGCTCCCACAATACAGACGAAGAGTCTAATGAAAGGAGGGTAGTAGGGACCCCTCTAGATCTAGCCGAGACTATGAGGAGCCTCATGGTTGAATTACAAAGTTGTAAGGCTGATAATGAAAGGATGATGAAAGAACAAGAAAAGCAAACAGAAATTAACACAATTTTACTGTAAAGTTTATCCGATCTACAAAGACAAATGCAACATGAACCTGAAACTCAGAAACATGGTCATATCAGTGACCACACTGAGAGGATCATCTCGAAAAAGATCCACCCCAGAGGTAAAGGACAAGCGTCAGATGATTCCTCTGAGAAGGAAGCTGGCGATCTAGAGGGCTCTTCTAGCAATAGAACGAGTTCCTATTCCTAAAGGAAACAGAAGAAGAAAAATTCTTCCAAAGGTCATAAATTCAAAGAATTTAGAAAGGCCAAACCACCCTCCTTCAACGGTGAAATAAAGAAGGGAGAGGAAGAAGAGGCCTGGCTGCTTGGACTAAAGAAGTATTTCAGAGTCCATGACTTCTTAGAAAATATGAAGGTCTGAGTGGCCACCTTGAACTTGAATGGAAAGGCTTCCATTTGGTGGGAAGACCTTAATAATTTGAAAGGGGTTCACAAAGAGGACCTATCCTGGGAACGATTTGAGAAATACTTCTGCAAGAAGTATCTGTCGGAAAAATATTTCGACGAAAAGACTAAAGAGTTTTATGAACTCAAACTGGGACAACTCACTATAGAAGAATATGTCAACAAATTCCTCGATTTGTTGAGGTATGTACCTTATAAAAAAGTGAAAAAGGAAAAAGTGCAACGCTTCATCAGTGGACTTCCTAAGGACTATTGGAATAGAATTGAATTTGATGAGCCAAAGACTCTAGAAGGCACTATTCAAAAGGCAACCTATTGTCATGAATAGTTTGGGCATCGAGCAGAACCTCGCGAAGGATGGAAACAGAAGAATAGTTCAAGCTTTCAAAAAAAATGGATTAAATCCCCAGGATTTAAGAACTATAAGAAGAACCCAAGAATGAGCTTCCGAGCCCAGAGTATGCACCAACAGAATTTTCCCTCCTTGAGCGGAAATAAAACTTCTGGACCCATATCAGTGAAGACTGATAACCCAAAGAGAGAACCTTTGAAATCTTGGGGTTGCAGGGAAGAAAATCTATTGAGAGACTGTCCACATCGACAACAGAATAGTCGGAGGATTTATAACATCCAGGAAACTGCCACCGTCAATGATGTGGCTAGGAGTGTGCCACAAATTTATGCAACCTTGGATAATAACCAGGCCAACCACCAAGCTTCAGTAGTGGAAATAGAAGGTATGATTTCCAACCATCTAGTGTCTGTTTTAATTGACCCTGGTTCAAATTTGAGTTATATAGCCCCTAAAGTTGTTGATAAGTGTAAACTACAGCCATAAAAACATACCAATCCATGGTTGGTACAATTAGCCACTGGCACCAAAAGAAGGGTAGTAGAGGTTATACCAGCCTACCAATTGATGTTGGGTAGATTCCCCACCCAAACAACCCTTAACTTATTATCTCTGGGATCGTATGATCTGTTGATTGGTATGGACTGGATAGCCGCTCATAAATCTAGATTGGACTGTTACCATAAAACCTTAGAATGTTTAAGTAAATAAGGGAAAAAGATAACCCTTCAAGGGATCCAAAAACCTATCTTGGTGAGACAAATATCAGCTCTGCAAATGAGAAAGTATTGGCAAAAGGGATGTTCCCTATATGAAATACAAGTGTTGAAAACAATCAAAGGTGACAAACCAAGCCCTGACAATCACCCTATCCTGAGAGAATACAGAGATGTATTTCCATAAGAGGTACCGGGTCTACCTCTGAGAAGGGACATAGACTTCTCAATAGAACTTGCACCAGGAGCGGTGTTGGTGTCTAGGACACCCTACCAGATGAGTGCACCCGAGTTAGTTGAACTCAAGTTGCAATTAAAAGAAATGATGGATAAGGGCTATATTCATCCCAACATGTCTCCATGGGGGGCACCAGTCCTGTTCATGAAAAAGAAGGATGGTACCCTTAGACTATGTATATATTATAGGCAACTCAATAAGGTAACCATAAAGAACAAGTACCCCTTGCCCATGATTGATGACCTATTCGATCAATTGGGGGGGTGTGTTTATTTTCTCAAAGATTGACTTGAGGTTGGGATACCATCAAGTCCAAATCAAGGGTGAAGACATCCATAAAACTACCTTTCGAACGAGGTATGGTCACTATGAGTTTGTGGTAGTGCCATTTGGGTTAACCAATGCCCCTGCCACTTTTATGTGCTTGATGAACAATGTACTCAACAAGTTCCTAAACAAATTTGTACTTGTTTTTATTGATGATATATTAATTTACTCCAAGAATAGAAAAGAGCATGAAGAGCATCTTAGACTTGTACTGCAAGTGCTAAGAGAACATCAACTCTATGCCAAATTCAGCAAATGTGAATTCTTCCAGAAGCAAATACATTACTTAGGCCATGTTCTCTCTGAAGAAGGAGTAGCAGTAGACCCTAACAAAATCAGGCCTATCATGGAATGGCCTACCCAAAAGGATGTTTCGAATATCAAATCCTTTATGGGATTAGCAGGATACTATAGGAGATTTATAAAAGGATTCTCCAAGATTGGTTGTCCAATCACTACCCTCCAGAAGAAGGGGACAGAATTCCTGTGGACATAGAAATGTGAAGAAAGATTTCAAACCCTGAAATATCTACTAACCCATGCACCTGTGATGAAGATCGTCGATCCAGAAGCTGACTTCCTCATGTGCACAAATGCCTATAAGGAAGGGCTCGGAGGAGTCCTTATGTAGGAAGGAAGTGTGATCTGCTATGAATCCCAAAAATTGAATGAGCATGAAGTCGACTATGTGACCCATGATCTAGAGCTGGCTGCCATAGTGCATGCCTTGAAAATGTGGAGGCATTACCTCCTAGGAAAAAAAATTGTACGTATGATAGATCACTGTGGATTGTGATACCTGTTTGATCAACCAAAGCTCAATGCTAGAAAATCTAGGTGGATGTCCCTCCTTAGTGAGTTTGATTTCGAAATCAAACACATTAAAGGAAAGGAAAATAGGGTGGTCGATGCCCTTAGTAGAAGTATGAAAAAAATTCACCTGGAAGCGGTGAGCACCTGCAAGATGGATGTCAAAGAAAGAGTTAGAAATGCATAAGAAACAAACCCCTTCATCCAGACCGTGACCATGTACCTATAGGAAGAACCCATCGGAGTAAAATATGAAGGCTACCAGATGATCGAAGGAGGTCTGCTCATTTACAGAAGAAGATTTTATATTCCAGATTGTGATGACTTGAAGAGGTTCATACTGGATGAACTACATAAAAGACCTTATTTTGGTCATCCAGGATACCAGAAGATGATCACAGCCACTAGGAAAAAATTCTATTGGCCTGGAATGAAGAAAGACATAGTCAAGTACTTGGCCAAATGCATAGAGTGCCAATAGGTTAAAGCAGAACACCGACACCTAGCAGGGTTATTGCAACCTTTACCAATCCCAGAATGGAAATGGGAAACCGTCTCCATGGATTTCATCACTGGATTACCAACATCAACCAATAAGAACAATGCCATTATGGTAGTGGTGGATAAATTGAGCAAGTCTTCTCATTTCATCACTCTCAAATCAACTTGCAAAGCAATCGATATCTCCCAGGAATTCATGAAGTTGATATTCAGACTGCATGGTATGTCGAAAGAGATTGTGTCTGACAGAGACATGAAATTTACTTCTAACTTTTGGAAATCACTGATGGTTGGCTTAGAGACCAAATTGTTGTTTAGCACCGCCTATCACCCTCAAACCGACGGAAAAACAGAAAGAGTGAACCAAATACTTGAAGACATGCTAAGAATGCACATAATGCATCAATTGAAGAAGTGGCAAGACTACCTGCCACTGGTATAATTCGCCTACAACAATGGCTACCAAGCATCCTTAAATATGAGTCCCTTCGAAGTCCTTTATGGTAGACCGTGTAACACTCCAGTCATCTGGAGTAATCCCATAAACAAGATTTCCTTTGGACCCGACATGTTGAAAGAAATGGAACAACAGGTGACTCAGATAAAACAAAACCTGAAGGTCGCTCAAAACTAACAGAAAAGTTATGCCGACCAAAAGAGAACTCCAAGAGAGTTCAAAATGGGAGACCATGTATATCTCAGAGTTATACCTAGGAAGAGTTCTCTGAAAATGGGAGCTTGTGCCAAGTTGGCACCTCGGTATTGTGGACCCTTTGAGGTTCTAGATAGAGTGGGACCTGTAGCCTATAGGCTAGCACTTCCTCCCGCAGTCAACGCACATAATGTTTTCCATGTCTCATTGTTGAAGAAATATGTACATGATGCTAACCATATAATTGATTGTTCTGTGATTCAGGTGGAACCAGAAGGAGATTTTCTATCAGAACCTCAATGCATACTGGACAGAAAGGAAACCCCACTCCAGAATCGAACCATTGCATAGGTCAAGGTGAAGTGGAAACATTTTGGCCTAGATGAGGCTAAAAGGGAAATAGAGGATGCCATGAAATAGGCATATCTAATTTTGTTTACACCTGTACATACATGTCAAGTTGATAGATAGAAAATATAGGATGATGCTACTTTAAGGGGGAGGGAATTGTAACACCCTGTTTCCCCCAGTCTGTAAAAATAACTATACTGGCCAAGTATTGTGGCAAACTCATAAATGTGAATATGTTATGAGAATGGACCTTGTGAAAAAGGTCAATGAATGTGAATAATATTATGAATATATATTGGAGGACTGCTAAGAGGGGATGTGCTAAAAAAGAGACCACGATAGCTAAAGAAAGGTGGTGGAAGGCACTTGGAATGGTGGCATTAACCTTGACCGAAACCAATACTGTATTTGGACTTCACTGGCCCGGAGAACCAAAAGCGGCTCGTTGGCCCCGAATTAAAAGACTGGCCAGGTTGGTAGGTAAATGGTTCCTCATGAGTAATGATGGATGGGGGTGAAACACCCATCCATAGATTCCTTAGACCTAACCACTACGAGGAATATTGTGCCACATGAAACCTCGCCGAAAGGAGAAAAGGCAGGAAGAGTGGGCGATCAAGGGGCATATGCAGGGGGGAGAGGAGAAGGAAAAGAACTCTGGAAAAATACAGAGTGGGTGATAGCGGAGAATAAGGAGAGTAACCTTCATTCTTGGTCACTAGCAAACAGAGACTCAGTCTCATAGCATCGTGGTCTTAGCTTGAGGGTGGCTAGTGGTAAATCCGTTAGGAGTCATTGAGCCTACGGTTGGGTGGAAACGAGCACCCCTCTTAGCAGTTGCAATCACATCTGGTGTTATTTCTGATAAGTGTTTTACATCTTACATCTTGAAATGTATATTTTGGCATTTATGATCATCTCGCATCCTCAAATTTATATGCTGACATGTATGCTCATAGTCTGTGCAATTTATGAATGATTTGAGTATAAGACTGTCTGTGTGGTGTTTTAATCAGAAATGATGGTTGCATGCTTTTACTGGAAGGACCACGTATGGCTTATGTGTATTGATATATATATATATATATATATATATATATATATATATATATATATATGTTCTCGGGAAATATATACTCTTATCCATCTCAGGTAATACCCTAGATAGATCTCCCCATAGAGACACCCTTCTTGGAAAGTTGACCAAGAACCTAGAAAAGGATTTGAAGGCGCAAGTCTTAGTAACCTTGTACGAGGAAGAATGTTCCTCTTGAAATCTCGAAATGGCAGCATAGGGATAAGTATTGATTGATAGAGGAGATCCTATCGGAATATCTGCGGTCATTCACGACCATTAGATTGGAGGAAGAAACGAGGGCGTTAAATGACTTAACCCATTTCCTTTATCTTCGTGAGTAGAGAAGAAATCGAGACCGTAGATCCCCAAGGTCTGTGGGAGTATCTGGACCGTTGGTTTTTCCATGTCCAGGGAGCAGTGGGAGAGTGCACAGCGTGGGACAGATCTGAACCGTTAGATCTTAGTTAGAAAACCCAACAGTCGTTGGATTTTTCAGGAGATGCATGAGGGTTAAGCCCTCGTAAACAGAGGCAAAAGTCCTGAAAGAGGAGTTGGTACCAGGGTTTTGGACTTCTGGGTTTCAGAAGTCCCGATGACGAGAGTTCGGGAAACTTCACAATGAAAGTCTCGAAATAGATTTGAGCCATCCATATGGGAGGCTGTGGCGTGTCGCAAGATCACCCATCTTGGGGTCTCAAACTTCAATATTTTGGAGGTCTCGTTGACAAGAGATCGAGACACTCCATGATGGAAGTCCCAAATTTGACCTAGACCATTTGATTAAGGGAGGACATGCATCATGAGATCACCCATTTTAGGGATTTATACTTCAGGATCTTGGAGGTCCTGAGGACAAGAGATCGGGATACTCCATGGTGGAAGTCCCAAAACAATTTGGACCATCCATCCGTGGAGGACACGTGGCGGAGATTGAGAGTCCATCGGTATTTCAGATACTGGGGATTCGAGTTGACAAAGGATTTGTGTCACTGGGGGTCACAAGTCATGAAATCGTGAAACGACAAGGACCATCAATCCAAGGGAGGACACGTGGCAGGAATCTAGGATTTCGGGAAAATCCCGAAAGGAAGAGTCCATCAAAATTTCAGAAATCAGGAATTCCTGAGTCTCATTGAAAAAAGGTCCGGCTCTCGTATTCATAAATCCCAAAATAAATAGGACAGAGGTCTTATGAGGAGTGGTCACCTGGATCAGGGCATAGCCAGGAAGGCTAATGTGACAAAGGCCACTTCGGGAAATAAAAAATCAGAAATTCGAGAGTCTCGTTGACAAGAGGTCGGGCTCTCATATTGATAAGTCCTGAAGGGAATAAGACTATGGTCTTATGAGTAGTGGTCATCCGGACCAAGGCATAACCCAGGGGGATAATTGTTGATCAAAGCCCATTCGACACTTCGACATTTCGGGTTTGTAGAGTCGAAAGACTCGACTCGCTTATATCGCTGAGTCGCGAAATGTGAAAAGGTGCCTAGTTGTGTGGCCTATGGTCATAATCAATGATCACATGGAGGTGGGAAATAGGGAAGAGATATCCTGCGCTAAGTCCCATAGAACTTCGGGGATTCTGTCCCTCGAGAAAAGGAAAAAAAATTATTATGCCACAGCAGGTGTGTGACAGACTTACACAAAATCCCCTAAAACAACACCAATGAATGTCACTTGAAACAATCATTGGTGGTTAAGGTCCAAGACAAGGAGCCAAACTCTGATTCAAAATCTGATCTAGAAAATAATGAAAAAATACATATCATCAATGCATACCCCAATTCTACTGTCGCGACCGCAACAATTCAACTGGAAGAACCAGTAGATCCTGAAGAGGGGGAGTGCCTCTTCCATTCACACATGTGGGTGAAGGGGACCCCATTGTATTTAATTATTGATAGTAGTAGCCAGAAGAACCTCATCTCAGCTAAGGTCATAAAAAATTTGGGGTTGTCAACAACACCACACCTATAGCCATACAACATCGGGTGGCTTCACCAAGGAATAGATCTCTATGTCAACCAACATTATCGCTTTTCCTATGGCATCCAAACCTTCAAGAATAAGGTAGTTTGTGATTTTTCCCCTCTTGATGTTTGTGATTTTGTTTTGGGCCAACCATATATGTGGAAATGTCATGTTTTTTATGAGTCTCGACCCTGTAGTTTCATTATTACTCTAGGGGTCAGCTCTATAGGATACCAGAGGTAGTTCTCTCATACTGCAAAATTCATTCTCTTTATAGTATATTGAAAATATGCATAGAAGGCTACTACAACCACTGCAGCCTCAACACCTTTCATCCAGCAGAAGCATAATGTATAAGAGAAAGAAGTTATTGTTTCTTCACCTGTGAGGGTGCCTACACACTACCCCATAAATCCTAGAGACATCAGGTTGGTGGAACATATTCAACCCCTCCAACAACATGTTCATGACAACCTTCCATAGACCAAGAAACATAACTTCTCCAACAAGGAACACAACTCACCAAGATTCATATTCATCAAACACTTTCCCCTCTTCCATGCACACTCAACATAATGGATTAAATTTCTTCCTAAAGGTGTAGGCCTGATCCAGGTGAATATTGGTGGTCACCCACCTGTTCCAAATTCCAATTGGCTCATCTTGACCGTTTTTAGTTCAACATGTTTCTCTATAATGGGGACATTTATTTGTAATTATGGGTTCTTCACTTTCGAGGCTATCCAAAATCTCTACACAAAATCCAAGTCAATAATGGTGTGTTCCCACCTATTCCAACTGGCTTATTTTGGAAGTTTTCATATCAGTACATATTTCTGTAATTCCAGAGCCATTTTGGTGCCCTAAACAATGTTTTCTTGGCTTGCCACAGTCAAACTATAGATGGAGTCAAATATTGATACCATAATGCGTATTTCCTAAAAATACCTTTCCAATGGGCTATCACATGCCTAAAACATAGATCGTATGAAAAAGTTACGACCACAGGAAGTTGATGTACCAACTTACCCCAACGGGCCCACATGAATTTTGGTGCTTCATATCCTAGGGTTAGGTTTTTGGATGTCTAGGGTTTTGGAATTTATGTTTATTATAAAAATTCCTTTAGAGCCTCATTGTAATCATGTTCTTGCAAATGAGGGGAGGCTTCACATCTCTTCTCAAAGATAACAATGCCACCATTCTACCGAGTCTTGCACCTATATTTTTACAGTCTCTATACATTTCTTTCATTAATAGAAATTGTGAATTGTTGTATTTCTCTATTTATGGAAATATTTATGTGTATTTAATTGTAATATCTCTTCTTTCATTTTGTTCCAAAAATAATCCTGATCATTGAGTGAAGAGATTTCATCCAAGTATTGATGAGAGGGTTGGATAAAAAAGGACCGTGATTCAAGATATTGATAGGTGGAGAAGGACTTTGATCTATAGGCCACATAGGTCAAGGAAGAGAGAGATAAGAATAAACCATAGGTGGGTTTCATAGGATAGAATCCACAAGGAAGAGTAGAGTCATACAAATATTTTCGTACACATCTGTGTGTCTCAATGGGGACAGTTGCAGATATCTATAGGTTAGAGAAGGGAAAGACATGGATGTTTGTGGGTCAAATAAGGATGATTCATGGTGTAACATACCCAACCACCCAAGATAGGAAATTCCACTACAATTGTTCTTTGTTACCAAATTGTAACATACCCAGCCTCCCACAGGACGACATGCCACTCCAAGAACACACCTCTTGGATGATTTGGAGACTTTGATAACACTTAATTACTAAATAAGCATGAAAAACATACATGCAATGATCAAATTCATACCACAATATAGAAGATATCATGCACAACATTAACTAGAAAGAATGCATATTATAGGTACAATATGAGGTAGAATAATTTGATACGTAATGGAAATAAATACATAAGGAAGGAAAACATAACAGAGAGCACTTATATTTTATAAAATAAGACACCAACTGGTTACAGATGAAGGAATTTCCACCTAACCATAGACACTGTTGTTCCAAGTATCAACAACTGTGTCACCCCCGAGCTAGGGCTATGAATCCACAAGGACGGTTGCATAGTGTTACTTGGCTTCCCAAACCAGTCAAAATGAAATCTCTCATAGGATCATCCAACACTCACAACAATCCAAGTACCCAACTCTCTTCTACCCATCATGCACCACCCAAGAGAATAGACCTCCACCCTTCTCTGCTATGCAGTTCCTCAGGAATTCCATCTCCATCCAGGGCTCCAGTGGAGCTGGTCCAGAATCTCCATGTTGGGACTCTCATGACTTGGAGTTATGATCAAAGCTGATCACAGGCAAAGCATCTCAAACATGAAGGCCTCAAACCATGGCTGGACTACACCAACAATATCTACATCCAACAAAACCATGGTTTCTCTTCAGTAGTTCATCTTCCTTTCCCAAGTCAAGATACCAAAATGAGGAAAGATGATTGAGTGAAGGAATGAATGGAGTGAAAACTCCATGGGAGAGGATGAACAGTGAAAAAAATGGGTGAATGAACGCGTGAGGGGACCAACAACAATAACAGAATGGGGATGAAAATGAGAGTATTTTCCAATGGGAGAATGAACCCCTTCCACAGACCAGGGATGGGTTTTTGTAATTCATGGGGGTCAAGAACCTATCGGACTTCCCCCAAGAGATCATGTAATTGATTCCCCCCCCCCCAACCATTATAGAAAATGGGAAATATAAAATAAATAAGCAGTCATCCCCTCAAGCCCCCCTCTCTTGTGGAATCATAACCCTCTATAACTCTAGTCCTTGTCCATCTAGTAGCCAACAATGTATTTATTATTAATAATGATAAAAAAATTACATTCCTTAGAAACACAGGCCTTTTAATAATTGTTTGGGCACTTTTTCCTCTCAGCATTTTAACAATACATTATTTAATATGGGGGCTCAAAACCCGGTGTGGTACAACTCCTCCCCCTTATTTTGGCATTGTCCTTAGTGCATATACAAAAAAAATATCAAAATCTCAAAAATGATCAAAACGTTGTGGGTACTCTACCTACATGGCATCTTTATGATCCCAGGTAGCATCTTTAGGACTGTAGCAGGTCCACTAAACTTTTACCAACTCTATAACTCGATTCTGGAGCATTTTGACATTTTTGTCTAGTATTTGCACTGGATGGACCTAAAAGTATCCCTTTGTCTCTACCTGGATCACATGCCAATCAACAACATGGTTAGGATCATGTACATATTTCTTTATCAAAGAGACATGAAATACATTATGCACTTTCATGGAAACAAGCAATGCAAGCATGTATGTAGCTTGCCCTATTTTGTCCAATATCTCAACTTGAACACAGTATCTGGCTGCCAACTTTGTACAACTTCCCAACTTCAAAGATCTCTTCTTGGGATTTAATTTCAAGAGAACACATTCTCATACTTTAAATTCTCTTGTTGTCCTATTCTTGTCATCATAAACCTTCTGTCTATCTTGAGTTGCCTTTAAATTCTGCTTAATATTAACCATATGGTCTTCCATTTCCTTGAGCAAATCTGACCCAAGTACCACTCTATTTGTTGATTTGTCCCAACTTACTGGAGTACTACACCTTCTACCGTACAAGGCTTCAAATGGGCTCATCTTCAATGAAGCTTGATACCCATTATTATAGGAAAACTCAACCAACTGCAGGTAATCTTCCCACTTAGATGGATAATCCATCCATACATTATTAACATGTATTCAATTACTTGGTTGACCCTCTCTATCTACCCATTTGATTGAGGATGGTATTGTTGTGCTAAAGTTCATATTTTTACCAAATCCTTTGAATAATCCTTTCCAAAAATTTGAAGTAAACTTAGTGTCTCTGTTTGAGACAATTTTCCTAGGTATCCCATGCAACCTAGCAATTTCCTTCATGTAAAATTTTGCAATGTCAGTTGTTGTATGAGTTCTTTTTATAGGAAAAAAATGAGTATCCTTTGTCAATTTATCAAAAACTACCATGATTGAATCGTGTTTCCTTGTTGTACTAGGAAATTTAGTTATAAATCCAATGGTTATCACTTCCCATTTCTTCTATGGAATTGGTAATGGCTATAGAAAACCTGTTGGATATCTATGCTCAACCTTCACTCTCTAACATTCCATACATATGGCGATGTAATCAATAACATCCTTTTTCATTCCCGGCCAAAATAATTGACTTCTTTCTAGTGTAATTGTTTTTGGTAACCAGGATGTCCAACATATGGAACATTATGCATTTCCTTTAATACCAAATTCCTAAGTTCTCCATAACTAGGAACACAAATTATATTTTTATGCATAAGTATTACATCTTCATTTATCTCATACTCTTTCAATTTTTGTTGTACATCTCCTCGCTATAATATTTCCTTTACTTATAGGTAATGTTGATCTGTAACAACAACATATAAAATTCTTCTTTTCAAGTCTGACTGATGCATATTGATAGTTGTAACATGCATGAAATGCACTCTTCTACTAAGTACATCGACAACTTTATTTTCTTTTCCTTTGATATGCTTGATATCAAAGTCATATTCACTTAAGAATTCAATCCATCTTGTTTTTCCGACATTCAAAGTTGGTTGATAAAAAATATACTTCAGACCACTGTGGTCTTTTTTTAATTCAAATCTCTTTAACATGATATAATTCCTCCACATCTTCAATGCATGAACAATGGAAGCAAGACCCAAGTCATGTGTGGCATAGTTCCTCTCATGCTCCTTAATATTTATGGACTTATAACAAATGACATGTCCATTTTGAGTGAGGACTCTACCAAGTCCTTCCTTGCATGCATCTGTTCATACCACAAAATTATCATTTGGGTCAACAATCTTCAAAATAGGTGCACTAGTAAGTAATTCCTTCAATGAATTAAAATGTTCTTCACACTTAGGCGTCCATTCAAATTTAATTCCCTTCTTTTGCAAAGAAGTGATGGGATGAGAAATATTAGAGAAACTTTCTATAAACCTTATGTAGTAACCAACTAACCCATAGAAGATATGACTTCTGAAACAATCCTGGGCATCGACCATCCTCTAATAGATTCAATCTTATCAAGGTCTACTACTATACCCTATTTCGAAATAATCTTCCCCAAGTAATGGCTCTATTCTTGATAAAAATAACACTTACTCAGCTTGGCATACAATTGATGTTCTCTCAGCACTTGCAATACCATTCTTAGGCAATGTTCATGCTCTTCCTCTAACTTAGAATAGACAAGTATGTCATCCATGAATACTATGAAAAATGTATCCAGGTAATGTATGAATATGACATTCATTAAGAACATAAATATAGTTGGTGCATTGGAAAATCCAAATGGCATCACTTCAAACTCATAATGCCCATAGTTGGTTCTAAAGGATGTCTTATGGATGTCTTCTTCCTTGATTATTACTTGATGGTATATTGATCTCAAGTCTATCTTTGAAAATATATTTTCTCCTCTTAGTTGATCAAAGAGGTCATCAATTCTGAGTAGAGGATACTTGTTCTTTATAGTATACTTATTCAGTTATCGAACGTCAATACACAGCCTCAAGGTTCCATATTTATTTTTGAAAAAGAGTATCGGTGCTCCCCAAGGTGAAATACTTGGGCATATGTACCCTTACTTCAATAATTACTCCAACTCAATTTTTAATTCTTTTAACTCTAGTTTTCTCATTCTGTAAGGTTTTTTTGACACTGGGGAAACTCTTGGAAATATATCAATAGAGAAATCCATTTCCCTTTTTCGTGGAACCCCTAGTATTTCTTGGAATACATCCTCGAATTCTCTTAGTATCGAGAAATATTCAAGTTTTGGTGCATTTTTCTTCTTTGGATCCTCCACATGGGATACATACCATTGAAATCCTTTTCTTAAACATCTCTTCAATTGTAAGGTTGAAATCTCCCTTATAGAGATGGGTCTTGGAAATCCTTTCATAGTGTTTTGTTTTCCATCTCCATCAAGACATGTAAATGCCTTTCTATGTTATTCTAGGACAACATGATTCTTGTCCATCCAATCCATTCCAATTAGAATATCATAAGGCTCCAATGGTATGATATCTAGGTGAACACTATTATTCACACCATTAAGACTTATGGAAGAACTTCTGACCATATCATGGATTCTCCTTTTGGGTTCAGTGGCTAGTTGAACCAAACTTGATTTCCCAAGATTAATTTTCCCCAAATGTAATCTATCCACTATTTTAGGATCAATGTAACAATGACTTGCTCATGGATCAATTAAAATAGAAACATACTAATTTATGATCTCACCTTCCACCTCAATCATGTTGGATTGGTATTCTTCTTGTCAATCATCTAAGGTTGTATAAATCCTTCCCATGTCTTCGACTGTTGTATCTTCTTGTATGTTGTGCATAGTATTCACTCTGTCCTTTCTATGTGGGAAATCCTTGTACAAGAGATCTTCTTTGCATCCCCAACACTGGATTGGTGGTCTTCCCCTTTTTCCCAAGGAGTATTCTTTCTTTGTATCATCCTTAACATACTAATATTTATGATTTCTATTAGGCTCAATTCTATTGAAAGGAGGTTTTAAACCCATCCTCCTCTGATTAGAATTTTCATTCTTCTTATCCTTCCAAGATTTATGCATGGACTCTCTGCCCTGGACTTGCTCATAAAAGTATTTAACCTTCCTGATAGCCTTAGTCAAGGTCTTGGGCTCATCATACTGAATATTTTATTTATAAAAGGTTGGTAGTCCACTCAAAAACCTTTGTATCTTTACCTTTTCATATTTTATAAACCCAACATACTTTAACAACCCCAAGAACTTATTCTCATACTTTTCCATAGTCATGCTTCTCAGCCTGAGTTGAACTCTTGCATTTTCTTGTCATAAAAATGCTATGAGAGGTACTCCTTCTAGAAATACTTCTTGAATTACTTCCAAGTGATCCTATTCTCATTAATATGTTCAACTTGCTTTAGTTGATCCCAACACATTGTCACTTTCCCATGTAAGTGGTAGGTGGAAATTCTGGCTTCTAGGTTTGATGAATAGTTGTGCAATTGGAAATATCTCCTGATTCCAAGCAATCATGCCTCAGCATCATCCTCCCTTTATATTTCACCATGAAAGGATGGTGTCTTGAGCTTCCTTATCTCTCCTTGCAAACTTTCCACCTCACGTCCCCTTCTTTGGTGCCTAACAAGAGACACCTATGGACTGCTTAAGGAATATTCATATGCAAAAAAAATTCTTTCTGAGTAAGGAAGTGAGTGGTGTCTATGAGCTCTGGTAGCACTTATGGAATAACCCTCTCTTGATGATCATTTATTCTTTCATGACACCTTCCTTCTTCATCTTGCTTTGAGACATTTTTGGCTTGAACTTGCAACTGATTTAACCTATGCAACAATTGAGAATTTATCTGAATTTTCTCCCTCATCAGCCTCTCGTTGTCTTCCTTGTAGCTCTGCACTTCTATTTTTTGGCTCTTCACAGTTTCTAGCAATGTTTATTTCTCCCCTTGGCCCTTGCGTCCATTGGTTTATGTATCTGCATTCCCAGTTCTGGTATTCTGGCCTTCGACCTCTTCATCATGTTTAGATTCTCCCTCGCCTTCTTCCATTTCTTCAATACACATTCCAAGCTGATGTGTGTAAATCCCTTAATTCTACAAAATGTGCAAGTGACCATTTTGTCAAAATTAAGCATATGATAAAACAAAATTGTCAATAATTCTACAGATCCTTTCAACTCGTGAAGAATTTATATAAATAACACTTCCATGTTATCCTGGGGTCAATACATAAATCAATTATTCACATCATCTTCCTTCAAACCACTTTTCCAAGTGACCATGACTTGAAACCGTGAGCCAAATCTTTCCTGGTGCTTTTTTGCACTATAATTACTACATCTGATATTGTGTGGTTGAAAATCGATCGAGGGCTGAGATCGATGGTCAACAAGAACTCCAAGACTCTAGATTTGGGAGTTCCATACTATGCACACCCTCAACTCTTCTGGAGTGCCTATAGATTTTAAGCTTGCACAATATTTACTGCAAACAGATTTTCAATAAAAGAACAAAAAAGATACAATGGAAAATAAAAACATTACACAAAGATTTTTTCCCTAGAAACCCAAACCGGGAAAACCAACATATTCTATATTCATTCATTTTGTTACATTGTTTATAATACAATATAGATATAGGAGCCAACAATATCCAAATCCCTAACCCAATGACCTAGATTAGTCAATAACCCTAATTCCTTAACTGGAAATAGAAAACCATCGACAAATAAACCATGTGCTGAAAAACCACCAAAATATGTGACACATTTCTCGAGGTAGAATATAAAACATACCCAACATTATCCCACTTGTTGTTTTCCTTGGATACAGGGGGTTACATGGTTACATAGTCAACAATCTAGGCCAACAATGCCCATGGATCCTCTACACCAAGAGAACTTCTCAATGCTCACAAATTTTGTTAATGAATCTGCAAAATTCTTCAAAGTGTCCACCATCATCAACAATACTTTTTTTTCTTCAATCATGTATCTCAGAAAGTGATATTGGATATCAATATGATTTTTCTTTGAATGATAAGCTGAGTTCTTTGCCAAAAACTGTGGACTCTAACTGTCACAATCTATTCTTGCAGCTTGTTGTACCAACCCAATACCTGAACATAATCTTTTTAACCATACTGCTTCCTTACTTTCATGAGTGGCTACCATGTATTCAACTTTTGTAGTTGAAAGTGCTATCGCAACCTGTCTTTTTCTCATCCAACTTATTGTGCCTCCAAATAGGTTAAACACATACCCACTTGTATATCTCGTACAATCCAGATCTCCAACCCAATCTGCATCCACAAAGCCATGTATATCCACCACTCTATCCAATCTTGGTCTTCCTTCGTAGCACAATGAATAGATAGAAGTGCCATGCAGATGGTCTTCCTCTTTCCTTGGTTTTGACATATACCTACCCAAAACTCCCACTGAATGTGAAATTTCTTGCCTAGTACAGACCATTGCATACATCAAACTACCAACTACAATGGCATATGGAACACGGGACATGTCCTCCTCTTCTTCATCTGTCTTCGGACACTGATCCAAAAATAAATTTACACCAACAGGAATAGGAACCTTGACTGGTTTACATTCCTACATATTAAACATTTGCAATATTGGCTTGACATATTTTCTCTGATTTAACTAGAGTTTCCTCTTTTTCTTATCTCTTTTAATTTCCATGCCCAAAATGAAATTTGAAGCACCGAGATCCATCATGTCAAATTTAGAGGACAACTAAGTTTCCACATCCTGGATAATCTCCTTGTTTTTTCCTATTAGCAACATGTCATCCACATACAAGACCAAATAAATCAAATTATCACCAATTAATTTAAAATAGACACACTAATCCTCTTTGCTTCTTGTGAATCCAAGTCCTAGCATATAAGTATCAAATTTTTGATACCACATCCTTGGTGATTGTTTTAAACCATACAGAGACTTTTTCAGATTGCATACCAACTCCTTCTTTCCCTTCACAACATAACCTTATGGTTGCTTCATATATATTTCTTCTTCCAGATCCCCATGTAGGAATTTTGTCTTCACATCCATCTATTCTACTTCAAAATCAAATGCAACAACAACATATAACATAAATCTTACAGAGGTTAACTTGGAAATAGGATAAAAATATCACCAAAATCAATTCCCTCAACCTGGGAATAACCCTTTGCTACTAACCGAGCTTTATATTTCTCCACTTTTGCTTCTTCATTCAGCTTCTTTTTAAATACCCATTTGCTACCAATGGGATTTATTCCAATTGAAAACTCCACTAAATCCAAAGCCTCATTCTTATCCAAGGATACCATGTCTTCATCCATGTCCCTTTTCCAAATATTTCCATCCTCTGAATCCACTGCCTCCTTGATAGTTCTAGGATCATCATCAGTAATAGACAAAGAAAAATTTGAATGGAAATCAGATGGAGTATACTTTCTTATAGACTTCTTCTCAAACCGATCTCCTCAATACTGGAGTATGAGGATCCTCTTCTTCTGATTCTGGTTCTTTTGTAGAGTCTAACTCATCGTCCTTTAAATCAAACTCTATTTTCTCTGGTTCTTCCTTACTTGGTAGGACTTCCTGTTTAACAACATCTATCATTTCTCTAAATACCACATCTCGGCTATACACTACCTTCTTAGTTTCTAGATTCCAAATCTTATAACCTTTGAGACCATCTTTATATCCAATAAAGATACACTTTTTGTCCTTCTTATCTAGCCTACTCTTGTTTTCCTTTGGAACATGAACATATTCATAACAACCAAATACCTTGAGGTGTGTGAGAGAAGATTCCTTACCAGTCCATAGCTCTTGTGGAGTATTGTCATCCAATGCCGATGAGGGTGATTTGTTGACTAGGTAACATGTAGTACCCACTGCCTCTACCCAAAATGTTTTCCCTAACCCGGCACCACTGAGCATGCACCTTTCCTTTTCCATTAGCATCATGTTCATCCTTTCTACAACTCCATTCTATTGAGGTGTATATGGAGTAGTCTTCTGCCTTTCTATACCACACTTCTTACATAATTTTTCAAATTCATTCCTGCATAACTCTCCTCCGTTATCTATCCTCAACACCTTAATTCTTTTATATGTTTGATTCTCAACAAGAGCCTTAAAATATTTAAACCTATCACAGACTTCATATTTATTCCCGAGGAAATATATCCAAGTATTCCTCGAGAACTCATCTATAAATGAGACATTGTACATAGATTTTCCCAATGATGGGACCCACACAGGTCCAAAAACATCACTATGAACTAGCTGTAAAATTCCTTCTGCCCTCATTGGACCAGAGGGGAATCTTACATGATTATGCTTCCCATATAGAAAATGTTCACATAAATCAAAATCCAGAGAGAATTTACACATACCTTCAACCATACCTTTACCGTGTAGTAGTCGAAGACCCTTCTCTCCGATATGCCCCAATATTTGATACCACAGCATAACCTTTTCTCTAGAGACTATGGGAGTTCTTTCTTCTTCAAACTGAATATCAATAACAATGGAACTATTATACCCATCACTAATAGTGTTTCATTGCATCTTATACAGATTTCCAAATCGAACTCCATTCAGAAACACCATTGATCCTCGAACCATCCTGGAGGTTTCATTTTCAAATATTGTTTTTACCCCTGCATCATCCATTTTTCTTATATAAATCAAATTTCTAGCCAAACCTACGATGTGAAGAACACAAGGCAGTGTTCTAATCCTTCCATCTATGAGCCTCAACTTCACGTTTCCTCGTCCTATGATTCTAGCTGTTGAATCATCACCTAAGAAAACATTACCTCCATCATACCTTTCATATTTGCAGAACCACTCCCTATGGGGAGTCATACAAAAGGATGCACCAGAGTCAACCAGCCATGCCTCATGATCTACATGTGTGCTTGAATAGGACAAGTACACATCCCCCCCTTCTTCCTTGGAGGTCTTTTCTTCTATAGAAGGAGATTCTTCAGATCCCTTCTTTTTCTCAACTTTGGATCTACACTGCTTCTTGTAGTGCCCTTATTTTCCGCATCTCCAAAATACCCTTACAAAATTTCTAGGAGATTTAGATCTACCCTTAGACTTAGATGTCCCACTTGAGAACTTAGATCTCTTTATTTCTTGGGAATGTCCTCTTGCAAATAATGTGTATGTGCTCTGTCCTTCCATATTCTTCCCTCTCATCTCCTCAGACAACAAAGATGATACCACTTCATCAAAATTCAAGAAGTTGTATTACTACCTATGGCCACAACCAGACTATCCCACGAGTTTGGTAAAGAACATAGTAAATTGATACATTTATCTTCATCTGAAATTTTAATATCAACATATACTAACTGACTTACCATAGTATTGAGGCACTCAAATGATCTACCACCAAAGTCTCCATCTCTCATCCTCAGGTTATAGAGTTTCTTTCTCAAGAATAGTTTATTAACTATGGACTTAGACTAATACAACTTCCCCAACTTATCCCATAAATCCTTGGTTGTAGCTTCCTATGACACATTCAATAATACTGAATATGAGAGACACAATCGGATTATGCTCTTGGCCTTCTGATCCAACTTTTTCTAGTCATCTGCTGAAGTTCCTGTACGTGCAATACCTAGATTTACCATGATCCATTGATCTCTATCCACCAATAGATCTTCCATCTTGAGCTTCCACAACTCAAAACTTTGCCCATTAAACTTCTCAATCTCTAGCTTTGAATTGATTTCCATTTCTTTTCACCTAAAAAATCAATACCACGGATCTCCCATTGTAACAAGGATTATCACAGTCCTGAGCCAAACCCTTGACCAGAAAGGCATCCCCCTAAAGCCAACAAATCTCTGATACCAAATGTAGATTTTAACCTTGTACAATATTTACTGCAAACATATTTTCAATAAAAGAACAAAGAAGATACAATGGAAAATACAAACACTACATAGATATTTTTCCCCTGGAAACCCAAACTAGGAAAACCAACATATTCTATATTCATTCATTTTGTTACATTGTTTACAATACAATATACATATAGGATCCAGTGGAATCCAAAACCCTAACCCAATGAACTAGATTATTCAACAACCCTAATTCCTTAACCAGAAATAGAAAACCATCGGAAAATAAACCATGTGCTGAAAAACACCTAAATAGAGGCAAAGAATATAACACATAACACATACCCAACAGTGCAAAGTCTCCAGATTGTAGGATCTATTGCCACATATCATGTCTCAATCAATGGTTAGGATTTCCTTCACAGCTCTGGACTTCGAGGCTTCCCAAGTGCCTCTCCATAGATCTCCCAAAGTGCCGAATTACCATAGGTCCTCTCCTTTCTCCATGTATCACCTCCCGATCAATGGGGGAGATTAACTTTGACCTTCGAGATTTCTCAACCCAAGAAACTTGCAACTCAAAATATCTGGAGTACCAATTCTCCAGACCTTAGGATATTGTGCCATGTGTCGATTGTAATCAATGACTGAGATGGACTCCGACCTTTGAGAGTCTTATACCCCAACTTATTATTCCTTGAATCCTCTAGAGTGCCAAGTCTTCGGACTACAGGATATGATACCACATGGCATAAAATAAGGCACAAACATGTGGTGCTATCTGACGGGTGACACATGTCATATAACAATTGGCACAAATGTTCTCTGAAAAACATGAAACATAGTGACACATGGAAAGGTTCAAGTGTGTCCACATCACCCTAGGTGACATCAACATGCCACATAACCCCAGTGCCTCATGCCTTTCGGGCTTCAGAACTACGGGAGACTTCTCCCCACTACACCAAAAATCCCCCAAACGTTGAACTCTTGAATCAGCTGATATGAAAACATGTGTCCTCAAACATGAACGGTCTAAATTTACTTTGGGGCTCGAGACTTTAGAGTTCTTTTGCTATTGATCACCACCACACCCCTAGACTTCCAAATGTCAAATTTGTGAACCCTTGATAATCTTCGGATATGTGTACCCGAATATCAAGAGTCCATATTTACTCTGGATTTCAGGAATTCATAGATTTTTTGTTGATCCCCGACCATCATTCATCGACGATCAAAGATTTTCCTTGGTTGATCTTCAACAATTCACCCGATTCACCGACCACCAACCATCGACCATCGACGATTTTTGTTGGGGAACTTCCACACTTAGAATGTTTGACAAAATCATAGGAGAATCTTGGTCATTGATCTCCTGACAAAGATAATATTTACCATTGGTTTTATCCAACTCCCCAAACAATCGAAATTAATAGGAACCGTCGATGTTCCTCATTTTTCAAATCGTCGAATCAATCCCAATCGTTGATTTGGTAACTCCACCAAACTTTGCAAACATTCAAATTTTTAAAAAAATTCAAGGATGAATTGGGACTGTTGATCCAAGATTGAACTTGATCTCAACTTTCAATTATCCAAACTATGTCTAGCATTATGGTGACCATTAAAACTTGAATTTTTTACCTTCCAAGTTGAATTCGACTCCTCAACTCTGCAGATCGATTCCATTAAATTCTTAGACCATCCTGGAATCATTAAAAATCAGATATGTTCATGAATTTGGGGGATTTCACTCAAATGCTTCCACCATTTTCCCCCAATTCTCACAGATATATATAAAATATGTAACAACAAATGTTCCCGATTTGCACTTGTTCTGGCCCGTAATAGTCCAATGTTTGAACCAGAATCTCTGATACCAATTTGTAGTGTCCCCATCCACCCAAGTCGGGAAATTCCACTAGAATTCTTCTCTATTACCAAACTGTAACATACCCAACCTCCCATAGGATGGCATGTCACACCAAGAATGCACCTCTTGGCTGATTTGGAGACTCTGATAACACTTAATTAATAAATAAGTATGAAAAACATACATTCAATGATCAAGATTCATACCACAACATAGAAGAAATGCACAACATTAACCAACAAGCATGCATATTATAGGTAGAATCTCAAGTAGAATAATTTGATACGAAGAGGAAATAAATACAAAAGCAAGGAAAACATAACATAGATAACTTATCTTTTATAAAAGAAGAAAACAACTGGATGCAGACCAAGGAAGTTCCACCCAACTATAGACACTGTTGTTCCAAGTCTCAACAACAGTGTCACCCCTGAGCCAGGAAAATGAATCCACAAGGAAGGTTCCAGCATGTTACCTGGCTTCCCAAACTAGTCAGCACTCAATCTCTCACACACTTCTCCAACACTCACAACAACCCAAGTACCCAGTTGTATTCTACCCAGCCTGCACCACCCAAGAGAATATACCTCCACCCTTCTCTTCTACACAATCCCTCTCCATCCAAATATCTAGTGCAGTTGGTCTAGAATCTCCATGCTAGGACTGACTCACAATTGTGATCAAATTTGATCACATGCGAATCATTTCAAACATGCAGGCCTCAAATCATGGTTGGACTACACCAACAATCTCTATAGACAAAAAAACGGTTGCTTCTCTTCAATAATTCATCTTCCTTTCCCAAGTCAAGATACCAAAATGAGGAAAGATGAGTAAGTGAAGGAATGAAAGGAGTGAATAATCCACGAGAGAGGATGAACAGTGAACAAAACAAGTGAATTAAAGCATGAGGCAACCAACAACAATACCAGAATGGGGACAAAAATGAGAGTATTTTGCAATGGGAGAATGAACCCCTTCCACATACCAGGAATGAGTTTTTGTAATTTTGGGGGGTCAAGAACCTCTTGGTCTTTCCCCCAAGAGCTCACATAATTGATTCTCCCCCCATTGCACAAAATGGATAATATAAAATAAATAATCACTTAGCCCCTCAAGCCCCGCTCTCTTGTGGAATCATAACCCCCTATAACTCTAGTCTTTATCCATCTAGCATCCAACGCTGTATTTATTATTATTTTTTTTATGCTTAGGGAATCGACAACTCACGGTTCTCATACTCGCGTGACACGAGGTTGATACATGTCGACCACCACTATAACCCCAGGTGTTCCATGTATCCTGCAAGAATGGAGAAAAAGTAAGTCGGGGTGAGAATTGAACTCGAGACCTTCTTTTTACAATTTTCCTTCCATTTACATGACACTTGCCAATCGGTCTACACCCCTGTAGGCAACGATGTATTTATTATTAATAATAATCAAAACATTACATTTCTTAGGCACACTGGCCTTTCAATAATTTTTTGGGCACTATGGCCACTCAATAATATAATAATACATTATTTAATATGGGGGCTCAAAACCCGACGTGTTACATGAAGATACCTTGGGAAATGTGTTGGTACTATTATAAAGTAATGGATGTTCTCGTTTAACCATAGACAATATAGAAACATTGTCACCCAACCATAGGCCAAAGACACACCCGACCACCTTAACCTTCACAGAGAATGATTCCGGAAGAAAACCAATAACCAACAAGGATAATGCATAAAGATAACCAAGATTGATCAGAAAGTCCAACTATAACCAATAGAAAGTCAGAGCATAAACTAGGAAACCAGATTGTGGCAGCTGCCAGCTGCAACTACTCCCCAGACTTATGCACTAGCCCAGTTCCTGCAGTGCGCACTTCTTCCCAGCTATAATTCTGAGTAGCGTGTACAAAATGAGGTCTGGATACTTGTATTTATACTATTTCTTGAGTTTTCTTGGACGACTTCCCATTCTGGAGACTAAATACTTAATATTAATTATTTCCTTGAGACGACTTGTCTTCTAGGGTTATGTTCAACACTTTAGGGTTACTTCTTGCTTCCCAGAATATTATATTCTCACCAGGGTTACATGTGGAGGTAAATTCCTCCCTCAAATCCCATAATATCAACACTCCCTCCTAGCTAGGGAGGTATTGAAGGCAATGGTCTTGAGAACAAGCATACCATTAAACCAATAACATCATCATAGTCATATAGACTATCTCATGATTAGATCATGAGCACCATCATCACTATTAGTGTCATCTAAAAAAATCAACTACATCATCTCTCGAGACCATACTCCATCTGAGTAATCAGACACAATGTTTAATAAGTCACTCACTCCAAGGAGTGATACAAGGACCATTCTTCTAATCTGGACATACTGTTGGGTATGTGTTATATTCTTTGCACGATTAGTAGTGTCTGAGGGCCTGCACCGGGCACGTAGGGGGGTTAGAGGGGGGGCGGAGCCCCCCGCGCGGGGGTTCAGGGGCAGCGCCCCCGAAATTTTTTTTTTCGGGCCGACATATTTCCGGGATGACATATTTTCGGGACCACATGATATTAGGTGGTTTTTCGGCACATGGTTTTTGCCGATGGTTTTCTATTTCCGGTTAAGGAATTAGGTTTTTGGACTAATCCAGGTCATTGGGTTAGGGTTTTGGATGCTGCTGGCTCCTATATGTATATTGTATTGTAAACAATGTAAAACAATGTATGAATATAATATATGTTGGTTTTCCCGGTTTGGGTTTCCAGGTGAAAAATCTCTGTGTAATGTTTGTATTTGCCATTGTATCTTTTTTGTTCTTTTCTGAATATCAGTTTGCAGTAGATATTGTACAAGGTTATAATTTACACATACGTCCTAGAAGAATTACTATCCCAACAGATGCTAAAAGTTGCGCCAAGGACTACAGAGATCATTCCTATAGATATTTCAATATAGGAATATTTTCTAATCACATCATAGATATCCGTCTCAACCTATATGCCTTAGAAAATATCGGTCTTGAACCATTTTCCTAATCGGGCCACAAACTATGCCTTAGGAAAAATACTAGTCCATGTTATGTTAATAAACTGTCACCTTGGACTATTCTCTTCAGAGATAATACCTGTCCACTAGCAATATTTTCTATCTGGACCATTCTATGTTTGGAGAATGTCTATCCACAAGCACACTGACTATTCATCTGGCTGATAATAATTTTCAACACTATTGATGTTCTACATGGAAATCAGAACGATGTCATTCAATAGAACACAATTGTGTCTATCCATAGTAGTACACAACTACAATCAAGTGGTACACTACCACACCAAGTAGCACACAACTACTTAATCAGTGGTACATAGTTACAACTAGTGGAACACGTCCACCACAGTGGCATACATCTACAGCCTAGAGACATACCATCTCCATAGAAATCATATCATCTGATATCAACCTGCATAGAAAAACAATGTCATGATATAAACTGAATCATCTGGGCCATTTTTCCACTCACATCTGTGAGATCTTGAAGAGCATCTTCCCTCAAAAGGTAAAACATCAGTCATGAGCTACTAGACTATTCTTCTCAAGCATAGAAGAATAACTGTCCTGATTTTTGAGCTCGTACCATTCACCTATCTGGGCCATTCCTCCGGCACTAAAAAATGTGCAACCTGGAGAGAATGAGTCTACCCTAGAGAATGTCTGTCCCTGATTGTTGAACCTGGACCATTCAGTTATCTGGGCCATTCCTTCGGCACTAAACAAAGTGCAACCTAGAGAGAATGAATCTTCCCTAGGGAATGACTTTCTGGACCATTTCCTAAGGAAATGACTGTCCTACACCAACCTCCAAAACAAACCATTCTTTGAAATTGCTCACAACTATGAGCTTCAAAATAATGATTGTCCGAAGAGGCAGACTAGTCCTCTTGACCACTACTGAGAATGTCTTCCAAGAAGAGAGACTATCCTAGACCATTCCCCCACACTGGCCACAAGGGGAATCATTCTCTATGGTACATCAACAATCCATCAAACCATTTTCAATATGAAAATGACCATTCAGTCTGAACCATTTTCTGAACTGGAAAATTCCTGTCCATCAGAAATCTCAAACCAGTTTCCAAACTGGAAAGGAATTGCTCATCCTGGACCATTTTTCGAACTTGATAAATGATTGTCCATAAATCAATAGCACATCAGTTCTCCCTCCCAACTTGGGAGTCATATCTTCCCTTTTAATAAGGAATTCATATCCATGAGCTTTAGCTTGTTTCTTGAGTATGCAAACTCTTTCATCTTGGATAGAGGATTTACCAAAATGTCTTCTATCTTTTCATCTGTGGAGATAGATATTGGAGAATCATTTTTCTATTATGGACTTAATCATGAAGAATATAATGCTCGATTTCAATGTACTTCGGTCTTTCTGGAACAACGGTTTTATCTGAAGGATTCATATAACTCTGATCATTATAGTATATCATAGTTGGATTCATCTCTTTTGTTTCCTGGTAGCTCATAACATTGTGGCAAGGCTCAAACTGGAACATATCCAAGTGGTTCTTCTTCTGTCATCATGAGAGTTTGTCATGGATTAGCAAATCACCATCCAGGACTTTTGAGTAACCATTCTGATACAATATCTCTGTTATAGAAATTTTTCACCACACTTCTACTATTCATTGGAGTTTCTGCACCAAGTTGTTTGAATCCATACAAGATTTTCTTCCATCTACATACAATATTCTCTTTCTGGTATACCTCAAAACCTTGAGGTTTCTCTACATATGCTTCTTTTTCAAGTACTTTTTTGAGGAGAAAATTCCTCACATCATCTGATGTAAAATCCAACCCATGGATATTGCAGAATATATAATGGCTCATGTAGAGGTATGTATGGCTTGATATAATTACTGGTTGTTCTGGATTTTCTTTCTCTCTTGGAATCTTCATGTTCTTCCTCATGTTTCTCTTTATCTCTTAGGTCCATAGTATTAGAATATTATATATGTTCTCATTTAACCATAAAAAATATCACTATTGTCACCTAACCATAGGCCAAAGCTACCCCCGAGCACCTTAATCTTGACAGAGAATCATTCCAAAAGAAAATCCTAGTCTAGATATCCAAACAACATAGTGCACCTATCTTCGAGGATATCACACCAAACAAGAGTTACAAGAGATGATCAGAGAGTCCAAACCATAACCAAGAGAGAGTCCAAGCCAAAACTGAAATCTGCTAGCTGCAACAGCAACAATGACAGCTGCACAAATAGGCCAACTGCAGTGCACACAAGTGCTTCTTCTACAGTTTTGAGAATAATGGAAAGAATGAAGACTGACCTCCTGTATTTATAATAATTCCGGTAGACTATCTGGGTCGACTTCTCATTCTGGGTACTAATTCTTTAGAATATAATATTTCCTTTAGCCGACTTATTCTCTTGGAGGCTAATAACCTAATACAAGTCATTTTCTTGATCTGACTTGTCTTCTAAGGTTATTAACCAATTAATTAGGGTTTCTTCTTGCTTCCTAGAATATTCTATTCTCACCAGGTTTACACATGGAGGTAAATACCTCCCGCAACTACCATAATATCAACACTCCCTCCTAGATAGGGATGTATTGAAGGTAATGGTCTTCAGCACAAACATACCATTTTCCTAGTAGCATCAATATAGTCCTATAGAATAACTCATGATTAGTTCATGAGAACCAACATCACTATTAGTGTCATCATTTGCATCATCTCTTGAAACCATACTCCATTTGAGTAATCATACATGATGTTGGATAAGTCACTCACTCCTCCGAGTGGCATACGAGCCATTATTCTAATCTGGACATATGTCCTAGAATAATAAATGTATTGAACCATTTTGCGTCTGGGAAATCTATGTCCATTGATCATCTATCTAGCCAATAATCATTTCCAACACTACTGATAGTCTTCAAGGCAATCAAAACAATGTCATTCAATAGAACACAATTGTGTCTATCCATAGTAGTACATAAATACAATCCAGTGGTACACTACCACACTAAGTAGCACACAAATACTTGATTAGTGACATATAGTCACAATCAATGGAACACTTCCACCATAGTAGTATAAATCTACTTTCCAAAGAAATATAGTCTCCATAACAATCATATCATTAGCATGCACATAAAACATTGTTATGATATAAAATGAATAATATGGTCCATTCTTCCAATCACATCTGTGAGATCTGGAAGAGAATTTGCCCTCATAAGGTAAAACATCAATGATAAGCTATCCGGACTATTCTTCTGAAGCAAGGAAGAATATTTTTCCTGAGTTCTGGGCTTGTACCATTCACTTCTCTAGGCCATTCCTCCAGCACTAAACAAAGTGCAACCTGGAGAGAATGAGTCTACCCTAGGGAATGCCTATTCTTGATTGTTGAACTTGGACCATTCACCTATATGGGGCATTCCTCCAGCACTAAACAAAGTGAAACTTGGAGAGAATGAATCTTCCCTAGGGAATGACTATACAAACCATTTCCTAAGGAAATGACTATCCTGCACCAACCTCCAAAACAAACCATTCTTCAAAACTTCTCACAATTGTGAGCATCGAAAGAATGACTGTCCAACAAGGCCAACCCGTCTTCTTGACCACTACTGAGAGTGACCGTCAAGAAGAGAGAATATCCTAGATCATTCCCCATGTTATCCACAAGGGGAATCGTTGTCTATGGTACATCAACAATCCATTGAACCATTTTCATTATGAAAATGACCATTCAATCTAGACCATTTTCCGAACTAGAAAATGCATGTCCGTTAGAAATCTCAAACCACTTTCCGAACTGGAAAGGAACTGTTCATCCTGGACCATTTTTCGAACTTGAGAAATGGCTATCCATAAATCAATAACACATCACTGGTCCCTCCCAACCTAGGTTTCATATCTTCCTTTTTCAATAGGGAAGTCATCTCTATGAGCTCCAACTATTTCTTGAGTACGTAAAACCTTTCATTTTGGACAAAGTTTTTTTTTTTTAACCAAAATATCTGCTTATCTTGTCATCTGTGGAGATATATATTGGAGAACCACTTCTCTTTTCTGGACCTCATCATGGAGAATGTAATTCTTTATCTCAAATATACTTCGGTCTTTCTGGAACACTGGTTTTTCTTTGATGGTTTCATATAGATATGATCATTACAGTATATCATAGTTGGATTCAACTCTTTTGTTTCCTGCTACCTCATAACATCGTGGCAACGGTCAAACTGAACATATCCAAGTGGTACTTCTTCTGCCATCATGAGAGTTTGCCATGTATTAGTAATCAATCATCCTGATATTCTGAGTAACCATTCCAATACAATATCTCTGTTATAAAAAGTTTTTCACCACGCTTCTATTGTGCATTGGAGGTTCTTTACCAAGTTGTCTTCTTTCGTCTGTATACACGGGTTTATTTTGGGTATACTTTAAATCCCTGAGGTTTCTCTCCATACACTCTTTGTTCAATTATTCTGGAGAATAGTCTTAGCATTCATCTGATGTAAAATCCAACCCATGGATATTGTGGACGATATAATGGCTCATGTAGAGGTATGTCTAGTTTATTGGAACAAACAATCATCATAGTCTTCTCCCTCCATCTGGGAGAACCTCTAGTTTTGGATATCGCAACACTTTCATTCATAATTATTCCATACATTGTTCTTAATCATAACTTTCAGTTCCTCTGCTTGATTTCTTTTAGTGAATTCAAATCAGGATGGTAGTCTTGTGATTCTTGATACAATTACTGGTTGTTTTGGCTTTTCTTTCTTTCTTGGAATCTTCATGTTCTTCCTCATTTTTCTCTTTATCTCTTGGGTCCATGGAGTTTTCTTATAGATTCCATGCCATGAAGATTGAAACTTATTTATTTCATCATAGGATCATGGATGTGGATGGACAACCAGGGATACTTTAAGGCTTGTTTTTTAAGAAGACTTCTTCTAATGTCAAACTAAACACATACTACTTTTCATGGCTACTACCATGGATGTATACTTCATCATATTCAATGGATCATAGGATTATCTCCCTCCTAATATTTACTTCATGTATGAATGCATATATAATCGACTCCCTCCATATAAAAGAGTCCATGCATTCGTCTGCATCCTTATTGCCTTATGCAAACTGTCAAAAGTCTTTCTCCAATTTCCTCTTGATTGTTGACTTCTTTCTGTCTTTACCTCTTCTAGGTTTCTTCAAGATTGATTCTGATTTCGTCTTATCTTGCAGTTGTCACTTATGTAATAACTTCCACATGAATTGTTACCAGGGGTTGTTGATGTACTTCATCCTTTCATGTGTATTTCCTTGTCTTATAGTCATTGTGATAACAATCCTTATCTTGTTGTTCTTCCATAGGTATAGTTTCTCTTGGAACATGTTATCTTATAAGAAATAGATATGAAAGATATGTACAAAAAACATGTTATGTAAAAGAACTATGAAGAGTATTGTTTCCTTGTCTTAGAAGAAGAAGTTTGTGTCATCCTGCTTAGTCTTCTTTCAAGGTTCCTTTTCTTTGGAAACTGATGCTTCCTATGTCTCCTTCCTTTTATTTAGATCAGGACAATGATTCTTGACTATATTTTCAACAGCTGAAGAATTGTATTTCTGACGCATCTTTCTCTTGATTTGGCTTCTTCCTTGAGCCAAACTTCCTTTTGTTTCTGAAATTATTGAATCTTGTTGGGAAGGCTTGATCATCGTATTTGTTTTTGGGTTTCTCTTTTGCACTGATCCTTGATTCTTCTTGTGCATAAAAAGTCCAAAGTTCTTCAAATGTAAGATACTCCTTCCTTGTTTTCATGCTTGCAACAAATGCATCCCATGTCTTGGGAAGACCATTGAGTACTATATTTACCAGTTCCTTCTCTGAAATGATATCTTCAATGGATTTTAGTTGATATATCAACTGAGATATTCTCGCAAAGTATGATGTTATGTTGTCATTATCATTCAACTTCATGTCACAGAGCTCATTTTTCAGACTCATTACTTGTCCAATGTTTCTGACTAAGAAGAGGTTTGTTGGGGCATCATACATATTCTTAGACGAATCAAGGTGGGAGATGTAGGGTATCAAGTGGTATTTTGTAGAATCCACTATTATACTCATGGAATTGATGTCATTATCTTTGAACTTCTCCATAACTGCAACGTTTTGTGGTTCCTTCTCTTTTCCTTCTTCAATATCTGGTTCCACAATTTTTCCTTTCACGATATCCAACACTTTATTCTTGGAAAGGATGAGATCAATCCTTGTATTCCATGCTCTGAATTTATAAGCCCCATCTAACTTTTTTTCTAACTTCATAGAGTAAGTCATGGCTTATTTGACTTGGTCAACCCTAGATTTGACCAAAAACTCAAACTTGACGTCTTGGCTTGTTGAGAGTACCAAGGGATGTGCTAGGCTAGGGCACACTAGTCTATCCAGAAATTAGGTTAATCCTTTCACTTAAGGTTCCTCAACGAGAGGGTTAGAGTTTCTGCAACTACACCTACTACTAACCCTAGTGGCAGTGCTTTCGTAGCTTCTCTTGCTAGAAACCCTAGCTGCAGTTCTTCAATGATCTTAGTATCCTTATGGCTATGATTCCTTCCAGTGGTTAGACTGAATGAAGGAGGTATGGGACCATAAACTATTAGAATATGATATATGTGCTCATTTAACCATAGACAATATCACTATTTTCACCCAACCATAGGCCAAAGCCACCCTCGAGCACCTTTATCTTGACAGAGAATCATTCTGGAAGAAAACCATAGGCTAGATAGCCAAACAATATAACACACCTTTCTTCAAGGATATCACACCAAACAAGAGTAACAAGAACTGATCAGAGAGTCCAAACCATAAACAAGAGAGAGTGCAAGGCAAAACCGAAATCTGCTAGCTGCAACGTCTGCAACGAAATCTCTCGTCCAAACTTGTCCACAAACTGGCTAACTGCAGTGCGCACAAGTGTTGCTTCTGCATTTCTAAGAATACTGGACAGAATGAAGACTAGCCTCCTATATTTATACTAATTCTGGCAGACTGCTTGGGATGATTTCTCATTCTGGGTACTAATTCTTTAGTCTATAATTTTTCATTTAGCCAAATTGTTCTCTTGGAGGCTAATAACCTAATACAAGTTATTTTCTTGAGCCGACTTGTCTTCTAGGGTTATTAACCAATTAATTAGGGTTTCTTCTTGATTCTTAGAATATTCTATTCTTGCTAGGTTTACACGTGGAGGTAAATACCTCCCACAGCTACCATAATATAAACACATAGAGTTTTCTATAGATTCCATGCCCTGAAGTTTCTAAGTTTCTTCTTTTCATCAAAGGATCAAGTATGTGGATGGACAACCAGTGATACTTTAAGGCTTCTTTTCGAAGAAGACTTCTTCTAAAGTCAAATTGAATATGTGTTGTTTTTCATGGTTGCTACCATTAATGGGAACATGGATAGATACGTCATAATATTCAATGGATCATATTATATAGGAATAACTCCCTCATAATCCTTACTTCATGCATAAATGCATTCTCTTATTTTGGAATTATATAATCAACTCGCTCCATCTAAGAGATTCCATGCTTTTGTCTGCATCCTTATTTCCTTCTGCAAAGTGTCACAAGTCTTTTCCTTTTGATTGTTGACTTCTTTTGGGTTTTACTTCTTCTAGGTTTCTTCAAGTTTGATTCTAATTTTGCCAGTTGTAATAGCTTCCACAGGAATTGTTACCAAGGATTGTCAATGTACTTCATCTTTCCATGTGTATTTCTTGTCTTAGAGTCATCATGATATCAATCCTTATCTTGTTATTCTTCCATAGGTATTGTTTCTCTTTGAACATCTTATATTCTAAGAAATAGATATGCAAGATATGTACAAAAACTATGTAACAATGGTATGTACAAGAACTATGAAGAATATTGTTACCTTGTCTTAAAAGAATAAGTTTTTTCTATCCTATTAGTCTTCTTTGAGAGTTTCCTTTCTTTGGAAATTGATTCTTTGTGTGTTTCCTTCCTTTTATTTAGCTCTGGACAATGATTCTTGTACCGACCATATTTTCGACAGTTGAAGCATTGTATTTTTGACATATCTTTCTCTTGATTTGGCTTCTTCCTTGAGCCAAACTTCCTTTTATTCCTGAAATCATTGAACCTTGTTGTGAAGGCTTGATCATCGTATTTCTTTTGGGGTTTCTCTTTTGCAGTAATCCTTGATTCTTCTTGTGCGCAACAAGTCCAAAGTTATTCAAATGTAATATACTCCTTCCTTGTGTTCATTCTTGCGGAAAATGCATCCCATATCTTGGGAATACCATTGAGTACTATAATTACCAATTCCTTCTCTGAAATGATCTCTTCAATAGCTTGTAGTTGATATCTTAACTAAGAGATCCTCACAAAGTATGATGCTATGCTATCATCATCATTCATTTTCATGTCACAGAGCTCATTCTTTAGACTCATTACCTGTCCAATGTTTCTAACTGAGAAGAGGGTTTTTAGGGAATCATACATCTTCTTCGATGAGTCAAGATGGGATATGTAGGGTATGAAGTGGTATTTTATAGAATCCACTATGATACTCATGGCGTTGACGTGATTATATTTGAACTTCTCCATAACTGCAATGTTCTAAGGTTCCTCCTCTTTTCCTTCTTTGAACTGTGGTTCCATGATCTTTCCTTTAACGATGTCCAACACCTTATTCTTGGCAAGGATGAGGTAAATCCTTTTCTTCCATGCTATGAAGTTAGAATCCCCTTCTAACTTGTTTTCTAACTTCATAGAGTAAGTCATAACTTCTTTGACTTGGTCAACCTTTGACTTTGACCAAAAGATAAAACTTGATGTCTTGTCTTTTTGAGAATACCAGGAGGTGCGCTAGGCTAGGGTGCACTCGGCTATCCAAAAATTAGGTCAATCTCTTCACTTAAGGTGCCTCAACAAGAGGATTAGGGTTTCATTGCTACAGCAAAAACTGGTTGCAACTCCAACTGTAATTGAGAAAATCCTCCCAATCTATCTTCCAGTGGTTAGACTGTCTAATGATAGTGTGGGCCCATAACCTATTAGAAAGTAATGGATGTTCTCATTTAACCATAAAAAATATAGCAATATTGTCACCCAACCATAGGCTGAAGCGACCCCTGAGCACCTTAACCTTGACAGAGAATGATTCCAGAACCAAACCGATAGCCAACCAAGGCTAATGCATAAAGATAACCAAGACTGATCAGAAATTCCAACCATAACCAACAGAAATTCTGAGTCTAAACCAGGAAACTAGATTGTGGCAGCTCCCAACTACAGTTGCTCCCCAGACTTGCGCACTAGCCCAGTTCCTGCAGTGCACACTTATTCCTAGCTGCAATTCTGAGTAGTGTGTACAAAATGAGGCCTGGCTACTTGTATTTATACTATTTCCTGAGATGTCTGGGTTGACTTATCATTCTGGATAATAAATACTTAATATTAATTATTTCCTTGAACCGACTTGTCTTCTAGGGTTATGTTCAATGCTTTAGGATTTCTTCTTTCTTCTCAGAATATCTTATTCTTGTCAGGGTTGCACATGGAGGTAAATACCTCCCACATCTACCATAATATAAATAGGTACAAGGTCGTAAAACAACACAAGAGTTTCTAGGTTTGTCTGTAGTTTATAATTCTCTTAGTGGGCCATTTTCCCTATTACAGGAGCCCTGTTTTGACCTTAATAAAATCATCATTGCACCGGTTTTTCCTTTGGGGTTTTTCTAGGGGTTTACCCAAAAATCTTAGTGTTCTTATGTACTGGATTTGGTTTCCTTGTTTATTCTTTCGTTTCATGTTATGTTGAGTATCAGATCATTCCTAGTGCTAGTTTAAGGGGAATTTCAACATGGTATCAGATCATACCTAGGGTTGAAAGAAGTTTTGAACATGGTATCAGAGCCTAGTATCTGAAGGGAGGAAACCAAGAGGACATATCTTTTCAGGTAGATAATGAGCAGAGAAAATAAAAGGACAATGTTTTAGGGAAACAACAGTATTGTGCAGAAAAAGTGTTTTTGCAGGTATATAGAGGCATCCACAAGTCACGGTGTATACTATCACATACATCCGTGGGTCACAGAAGGAAAAGTTGTGGATATCCATGTCTCAAGGAAGGGAAAGTCACAGATACATTGTACATGAAAGTATAGGGTAGTTGAAATAGAGGGTTATTAGATCATATCCTGAATATGGTGAACACATTGAAGATTGAGGAGATGTTGGAAGGGGCAACAAAATTCCAGGATTGGAATGTAATGATTCTTATTTTGTTAGAGAAGAATGAACTCAAAGTGTATGTTGAGGTTATGGTTTCATATCCTACATATACAATATAGGAATTGGTAGTTCACAAGAAGAATGAAGTGAAGTACAAGCAGGTGTTGCTATAATCGATGAAGGATCACTTGATTTTGCACGTTTCTGAGAAGAAATATTCCAAGGAAATGTATGCTGCTTTGGTGAGTATATACCAAAATAAGGATATAGGTAGGTTGCTACAATTGAATCACCATATTCAAGTTGTTAGGATTTCCAGTGAGGAAAGGGTTGTGAATTATCTTATGAAGATTACACATATCTGGCATCATCTTGCAGTGATTGGAAAGACAATACAAGATGTTGAGTTGTTGAATGTAGCATTGAGAGGTCTTCCCAAGTCTTGGTAATATTTTGTGTAGGGGATCTATGCACGAGAGACAATCCCAGGGTTTTATAGACTATGGAATGATTGTATTCAGGAGGAGACTCGGTTAGATTCCAGGGATGGTTTGAAGAGGAGCCATGATGAGAACTTTGATCTTGCCAGTCCTGCAAGGAAGGGAAAGTTCAAGAAGATTTCCAGTGGAGAGTTGAATGCTCAAGATGGAAAGAAGAAGAAGGAAATGGGAAAAGTAAAGTACTTTGCATGTCACAAGTTTGGAAATTATGCAGGGATATGTCTTCACATGAAGAAGGGGGGAAACAAAACAAAATTAGAGGTATCTGGACCGGCAAAGGATCAAGTGGATAAGTTTTGCAAGAAGTTTGAAAAAACATAGTTCTTACTAGTTTATCATACTTCCGTGGGAATCATATTTGTTGGTACATGGTTGATAGATAGTGGATCTACATGTCATATGATAGGAGCATGAGGGGAAATTGAGAGATTCATGGAGTATGACTTGGATATGCATGTGAAATTTGGTATGGGGACCAAGCATGCAGTGAAGGGATTTGGAACAATGCCATTCTAGATGGAGTTAGGAAGCACATTTAGAGTGGAGGATGTTCTATGGTGATAGAACTCAAGAGGAATTTGATGTCATTCTCAATGATTGAGAATATGATATTTTACATAGCATTTTAGGATGGAAAAGAACTTATTATGCTCAGAGGATCTAGCTCAGAAAAAGAAACTGTCTTTGGAGTTAGAGAGATCAACTTACATAAGCTAAAGGGCCAACCTATGAGAGAAATTTCCAGTAGCATAGTGATAGAGAAAAGTGAGAAGGTAGATCCTAAGGTTGAGAAACTTATAGGTATTTAGTATTTAGTTTCAAATGGGAAGGAACATCCTTCCAAGTCTATCAAGAAGGAGTCATGGTAGGAGATGGCCATGCAGGATGCTTAGGAGAAGGAGACTTATAGAAACATGTTTAGAGGTAATGAGTCTTTAGATATTGGTCATACCATTATGCTATGGATAACTTCTGTGTCATATGTATTAGGAAATAGTTGTATTGGAGAGAATTCATCGTAGCAGATCTAGTAGCAAAGATAGAGAAAAATTTAGCTGGGAGAAGTACCTTCCTTGCTAAGAGGGAGTGTTGATGTTTTTGGTAGAATCAGACATATACTTTGACATAGGAATTTTTTTTGCATGTGGAAGTAGTCAAAATATTCTAGTCTTGAGTTTACTTTAGTTAGAAGGAATTAATTAAAGTAAAATTGTATTTATTAGTGAATAGAGTTATTTAAGGAAATGCTTAGCATGGAGCATGTAATCTAAGTTTTAAGTGGGTGTGAGAAGTAGTATCAATCATATATCACTTTGGATATTCGAAATAGATCATAACTCATGATTATAAAAGAAAGGCTTGGGTAAAGGAGAAGTCACTTCAAGAGGAAGTCACATGTGTTGAGGGAGTCGATGCGATAAAGATTGTTGACGAGAGGTCGAGGTCGAGAGACTTGGTGAGAGACAAAGGTAGGGACTTGTGTGAGATACACTCATGAGAGACTTGGTGAGAGACCAAGGTTGAGGATAACAAAGAAGTAATTTTTCTAGTAAGGAGTGTAGGAACAAGGAAGGACTTTTTCTTACACTAGAGTGAGGAGATCTCACTGGTTGGGTGAAGAGAGTTCATCCAAATATTAATGAGAGCATTGGATCACAAAGGAGTGTGATTCAAGATATTGATAGGTGGAGAATTAATTTCATATATAGTTCATATAGGTCAAGGAGGAGAGAGAAAATACGCAACCATAGGTGGGTTTCAAAGGACAGAAGCCACAGGGAAGAGTAGATTCATACGAAGCTTGACTTACATGATTTCCATACACATTTTTGGGTCTCAATGGAGACATTCACAGATATCCTTGGGTGAGAGAATGGAAAGGCATGGATGTACACAACTCACAAAAGGAAAATCCACATATTCCTTAGGAAACATGTTGGTACAAGGTCATACAACTACACAATAGTTTCCAAGTTTTTCTGCAGTGTGTGCTTCTTATAGTGGGCCATTTTCCCTATTATGGGAGACTCGATTTGACCATACTAAAATAATCATTGGACTGGTTTTCCATGCTATTTTTTTCTAGGGGTTTACTCGAAAATATTGGTGTTCTTATGTTCTTGATTTGGTTTCCTTGTGTATGCTTCCGCTTCATGTTTCGTTGAGTAACCTAGTTGTTCTTTAATTCAAAAATATATATTTTGCTAGGAATTAACTTCATGGTTCTAGGTTAAGGGGAATTTTAACATGGTAGAAGATCATACCTACAGTTGAAATAATATCTCAACACAAAATCTCCATGATTGATTTGAATTGAGAGGTGACTTGATGTTCATTATCATGAACTTTTGTGGTGATAGTGAAAATAGAATCCTTGTTGCATTTAATTGACTCCTCGTGATATCAAGGACAAATTTAATTTCCTAAATATCTCTATAATCCATCATAAATATGCAGGGATCGATACCCCAGGTCAATTCCAAATTCATATTAGTAACCAAAATCCACATTCCTTTCCACACACTCAAATATTGGTTTTCCAAATTTTTCCTCTTTCTTGGCATGGTAATTCCTGTGCACCCAATAAATCAAGAGAGCCTTCTAGGATGCAATAAAAAAAACTAGACATAAGGTGTTGCAAGCTTCTTAAGGAAGAAACAAAAACATAAAACACTCCACAAAAACCAAAGAATAAAAGAATTAAAATGTTTAATAGCCCCTTGTGCTAAAATATATAAGAGGAAATGGTTCACCTGGGTGTCTACCAGAAACAAAATTATTCAAACCAAACACAAAATCTAATATATAGACAATAGAAATTACCAAATAGAGACCACATCATATAGATGAATTATTGACTCCCTAAGGGCTCTTTCCTCACAGTTGTTCAATAGTCCCACCTTGATAGAGGAAAATTCTAGGTGAGAGTTCATAATCATGTGACTTCATGACTCCAAGCATGTGATGGGGGAACAAAAGTCTCATCACATTACTATCCCTGCATTGAGATTATGGCATGTTGTTGTGAGCCGCATGGAGAATTAATGACCCAATGTGTACCTTTTTGCTCATTAATAAATATTTATGGAATTTATTGGTAATTTGAGATGCTATTGATATTAAGAACCCCCATTTTTAGAGTTGTAGCAACATTTTCATACCCATCAACGTGGTGATTTTGCTCTGGAAAAGCATGAAAATATATGATTTTATTGAAGTTATCAACCTCTTGTCTAGCTCATTCTAGAATTGATGCTAGGATTTTATGAAATAGAGTGAAATTTAAAATTATCTAGCTTTATGATATCCCTTGAATATCCCACCACAATCAATTATTTGATAAGAGAGTCATTGGCTATTCTCAGGGCTTGTAATAAGGTGTACAAGATTTTGATTAATCGTTAGAATATTTCCCTCGACCCCATGGAAAGGTTGTTTCAATTGTTCCTCACACTACAAGGATAACACCTTGTAGGGGAGGTCTTATGGAGGGTTTTAGTGTTACAAGTTTGGGAAAAAATTTCAAAAAAAGCTCGACTACAACCTATGCTATTCATAGTGCAGGTTTTAGTGGATATTTTAATAGATGTTTCCTATAACTAAAAAAAATCGGTGGACGGAGGTTTTAGTGGAGGCTATTTTTTTGGTTCTTATATTGGTAACATGAACCAATGCATACATAAACCTAAAAAACATCGGTTCTCGTATAATTATTATGCATTGGTTCCATGATTTTTTGTTATATGCCACACTGGTGCCACTATAATTTGTATGCATTGGTGCCTATATTACCATGTGCACCGGAGCGAAGTGAAATTTCATATATTTGTGGTGAGATGTCAATGCCATTGTTTGTTACTAAGAACTAAATAATATGTTATATGTAAAGAACTGGTGCGTATTGTAATTATGTGCATCTTACTATTTTGAAATGACAAATATAATCATACGTTATGTCATTTGAAATAATGGTCCCTTTTCACAATTTTTCGTATCGATGCTTCAATGTACAATTAATAGGAACCAATGTGTATGAATCATAAAATTGAATTGGTGTATATTTTAGGGCATGCAAAGTTTAGTGAGTTTAAAAGAACGCATTGTGCACGAATATGAATATATTGTAAATAATTTTGTTTTAATAAATTTTCAATTAATCATCTCAAAATCAAATATTTTTTATAATAATATTGATTTTTGTATTTTTGTTATTGTGTTTTAATATAATTATTTCATTAATCCATTATCCAATATATTACATTTATGTTACTTGTAACAATGTAAAACATCCATATATTAATTAATTAACAACGCAAAATTTTACAACATTCGACAATGCAATAAAATAAGAAACCCATTTTATTATATATGAATAAAAGACCCATTGTCATACAAAATGGGACAACTTAAAGGTCCACATTAATAAAAATGAAACCAATATGTTATTGTTACACTTATTTCTAACATGACCTCATGCACTTGGAACAATATGCCAAGTACATTAAACAAAGTCCTTTATTTTCACACAAATATTCCAAAACATACAACTCACAATAACATTTAATTGCATTGATTATCATTCATCACTTGAATTGTTATCATTGCTCAAGTTGTGTGCATGTCTCATTTCTTCATCACTTGTAGGTGATATTGTACTTTGGTTATTTAACCTAATGTTTTCTTGATCGACTTGTTTTTGATGTTCCACCCATTTATTTTCCATCTACAAACATAGAAATAAAGTGTAATAAGTATATCTACATTTATATAGTAGAATATGCATGATTGCATAAATAAAAAAATGTACCATATCAATAATTGTTTCATAAACAATACACATTCTTTCAAATCCATGTTGCATGCCATCTCTCAAAATCTCTTATGTTGGCTACACTCCATACTTTGTTTCTGACATGCTTAATATGCCATGAAAAAACATAGACGATATAATTAATACAAAATTTTCCTTTAGTTCCATTAATTATAAAATAGGGAATTTAAACAACATGGCTACTTACAAATTTTTCAATTAAACCTTGATACTTCAACATATACTCACAATCCATACTTAACCCAATGTTGATCAGTTATTTGATTAGCTCTTATTTGTATGTTAGCACTTAATAGAAGACATACATGGACAAGTGCAAGTTAATTATTTAAATACAAAAATCACAAAATATATGAAACATTAAGTTCCCTCACTATCAGTCCCTACACAACATTAAAAAATTGTGAAATCATGTGCTTAAAACATATTAGCAATTAATGTTAATAAATTCATTTTTCATAAAAAGTAAAAGAAAAAATTCATGTTGATTACTTTTTGGTCCACCTAATTCTTCTCTTTACAACATTTCCATAAATCATTTATGGTTTTATTTACTTAGATTGCAAAAAATCTTATCGAGATTCTTCAATTTTTTGTTCTACATGACATGCCTTAACCAATACATTCATTAATTCAAACCTACATATAATTCAAATATATTAAATTCTTAATAAAACTTAAATAACTTTCCTTGTTCTCTTGTTGAGATTATCTACCATCGTTCTTTCTACATTAAGTGGTTTTCCTTGAACTTCTATTAAGCCATATTCTATCAAAGAAAAGTTAGGAATCATTAGACATAGAAATTATGAAACATTTTTTACAAAATAAGATTTAAGTGTGTATAATAAAATATTATGCACTAGTATGTTAAACATATGTATACACACATGTATATGATTATCATGCTACTATGAAATCAAAAACATTTTTCTTACAAATTGGTATATTCACGTCATTATGTATAAATTAATAGAAGCATCAATGCCTCATTGTTGTTTATTGTGCACTTTTGAAACCATGAACACATTTAAAACAATATGTTTTTGGTATTAAAGGAAACGTTATTTACATTTTAAACTCAACAGTGTTGTTACATGAACATGTGCACCAGTACATTATTCCAGTACAATGTACAGTGCTAACCACAAAAGCATTTTTGTTAAAGAAAAATGACAACGACAAGGTTTGGAATCCAATGCAATGAGTGGTCCCATTGAAATAGATACCAAAATCCCCATATACAAGTAAATAAACACCATAATAAAGTTTTTCTTAAAAAAAATTTCCTTGTAAAATATATAGAGGGAAACCAAAAGAAGCAATAAGAAAGCTAGGGATTCCAATACCAAAGGTAACTATGAAACCCTTTTATTTTTTTGAGAATGCACTAAAAATTGTTTGAATCAAATAGGGGAATTATTGAGATGGTCAATAGAATGAAATCACGTACCTAAAATTTCTCCCTTGCAGATTTGTATGTGATCTATGGTGATCCCTTACAAATTTGGGTTTTCAAAAAAATATACCCACTCTAATTCCTTTGCTGGTAAATATCTCTTGCAAAATTCTCCCCTCTAAATTTTTGTAAAAGAATGAAATAATGATTAGGATTTTCATTTATAAACACATACATTTAGAAAAATGAAATTTCCATGCATTTTTTCACTGTATATTTCGGTGCATTGATGATAAATTCAAGCACTATTTTTTTTTTGGTAACTTACTTTTTTGGTGTGCTATACCGATTAAAGCTTACTAGTGCATTTTTTATGTAAAAATTCACCAAAAACCCATTTAATTGATAAATTACAAATGAAAACCTCTGCAATTAACATTTTGTGGAGGTTTTGCTTTGCGAAGGAAAGAACAATGGTCACTTTTCGATGCCTCTCATAATTTAGTGCACTGGTATATTTTGTATATATAGATGAACCAATGAGTTTTCTGTATATAGAAGCATCGGTGTGTCAAAAAATAATTAAGTGCATCGATAACTTTTAAAATCCATTCGAAATTCTATTTGAAGTTAGATTTTTCTATGCTTCCCAAACTCTATTTTAAGAATTTATTCACGTATTAATGACGGTTTTGGATCAAATGTAGGAAAAATAATTATAATATCTATTACGGGATTTTCCCCTATGACCTTAGGTCATGTCACAACAGAGTAAGACCATATATAGAAGACATAAATCTACCCTCACATGCAACAATGTTATGAAAAGAATAACTAATTTGAGAAGTGAAAGAGGAAGAGAGAGATAAGGAGAGACTTGATATCCACCTTCGATGTTGCTCCTAATATCCACTGTTATGAACCTGCAACATAAGACCAATTCTATGCTACAATAAGGTAGTTATAGATTTAAATAATACATATAATGTTCAAATATTAAAGTATACGAAAGAAACTATCATATATCAACAAATTTAAATTCATTTACACATGTATGGAGGAAAGACAAATTATTTTATTGAAAATGGTCAAAATGAGTGGCTACAACCTAACTCGAACCCCCAAAATTGCCTCAAATCCAACCACCCATGTTCCTCCAAGGGTCCTTAAATCATCAAATCAACATAATGTCCCTTCTTTGGATGACCCAAAAGTGATAGGAACACATCCTATGGTCATATAAGGGAGAAGAAGGAGTATTGGAAAGCAAGTTCTAGAAAAGGGGATGCTACTTACAGGATGAAGGGAGATATGGAAGATTGTGAATTCAACAACAAAAATTTACACCTTGGTTGTCCCCCTCATACATTACCCCAAAGGTGCATTTATACCATCCTCAAGGGGTTGAGGTGGTTGAATTTCATTTTTTATGGGATTAGGGGAGGTTAGGAATGAGCCAAACTGAAAACCTTGCCCAAAAATGTGGAATTATTTTATTTTTCACATTTTTTGAGGGCCTCTGAGTTGCACACTAGTAAATCATGGACATCCATAGTTTTCACACTAATGACCCACATATGGAAATACAATTTTCTTTTAGAAGAGTCTAATGCAAGAGGATGGTATTTAGATTTGCATGCTAGGTAAAAGGACTAAGCCATCTCACAAATGAAAATGGTGTATAAAATTGTGGTATAACAAATTGCCCCTAATGTGTGAGGTTAGAAGGGAAACTAATGGTTCAAACACATCTTAACTCTAAGAGGCGAGAATGCAATGAAGTATATCTAATGAAAGTTCCAAAACAAATAATCTAAGAACATAAATCGTCATCAGAGATAAAGTAAGAGTATTCTCTTTTTAAGTTGGGCATACCCATGCTTAAAAGTGATGTAAGCATGACCACAGAATCAAGTACAATGTAGATCCATGACACATATCAAAGTATTACTGATGTCTATGGCCATGAAAAGTACATAGTGGATCCATGTGATATATAAAGTAACAATCATGGACACAAGGAATACATAGTGGATCCATGCAAAGATAGATCATAGCCATGGATAGATACATAGTGGAGCTATGTGTCAAAATCAAAATCACAGGATATCTGGAGTCAATTGAGTGAACAAGATCATCCTCTATAAGAACTAATGTCTAAGGGGTGGTACAATATGTCATGTAAGAGCACAAAATATGTGATGATCTTACTTCACTTGAATTCCTCAAAATGATCCGTCGTGGTATGAGTCTACACCATATGAATAGATGTGTTGGGGTTGAACATAATAAGACACCATTTGATTATTGATCATTAACATTTACCCTTAAAAAACACAAGATGACTCACCGATGATGATAATGGGCATCAAGGTACCATGGTACAATATAACAAGTGTGAATAAATGAGATGATGTCGAACACATGGTAGAATCTATCGATCAGGGGACATTGATGTATTCCCATTGTCAATAGTGAGGGAACCTTCCACTGATGACTACAAGCACCAAGGTACCAAAAATAACTCTAGATCCTTATCTTAGAGCAAGATGTATTGAATTCGATAGGAAGAGATCCACTAGAAGGAAGGCATTAATGCATCCTCTATCATCGAGTACGAGGGGTAGCAGAAGGAAAGATATTTGGAAGGACTCAGGTGAACATATTGTAAGGACCACCCCGAGGTATGAATCCATCATGCATCGAATGGAATAACACATGAAAAATACTCTATGAATAGTAGCCAATAATGGAGACTACTGACAAAGACGAGGAATCAACTAATGGGTTCAAATGGAAACCAAGGTACCACATGAATCCCTACATGTGATGATTTTTGTTGACGTCAAACACAAGGGAAATAGCTCACTCAATGACCATTGATGGTTTGTCATTTTATTAGTGCAAGGTTACCTATAAATAATGAAAATAGGCCCATGTTTCTACTCTAGGCCATATTCTCATAGAAACATGTTAGAGATGATAAGAGAATACCTACCATCAAGAAGTCAACGAGGACCTTCTATACTAGCACGAGTGAGAGAGAAAGATACTTATGATGATGAGATGTACTTGATTGCCATGGGAAGTTTGACTTGAAAGGTCAAAGACTTGTTGCATAATGAGTGACTCAAGTTGAAACTTCCCTTGAACAAAAAAATGACATGTTATGTGACTAAGGAAGCATGGATTATAAATTGGAATACATTTGTGATACAAGAGGCATCAAAAAACACTCCATATGGTTGGAATAATAACCAATCGGGGTATATTATTCTAAAAAATGAGAAAAACGTCTCATAAATCCATAAACCCAAAAATATTGATACATTGGCTCAAAATTGTGTTTTTTTCAAGAGAAACAAGACTGCTTCCAACAAAAGAGATAAACACTTTCTCCCCTTCGTTTTAATTTTTTTTTTTTTTGTATTCTTTTTTTGTATTTTTCATATTATTAAATCCTGAAAAAGAATAAAATAATGCTATAGTACAGTGGAGGAAACAGGTGTCACAGGAAATAAATACTAGCTCCAAAGTGCAAGGAAGATACCTATGCTCAATGCAAGGAAGCATGTGGAGGATAGGGATACTCAGGGTGTGTTTCTTACAGGGTTAAGGTGTCAAGTCACAAAGGAATAAATTGCAAGGCGAGCGAATGGTAGGAATGCAGAAGAAAATGGTTCAACAATATAAAGTTGAAGCCTACATTATGCCTTAATGTTCAAGTGGTTAATATGAAATGGAATTACAAATCAACAAAAGTTTGGAACCCCATTGGTGAATTAGCCATACATAGATTGAGTGGAAGTCATGAGGCTTCAATGCAAAGACATGGAGGGAATACAGAGGGATTCTGAGCCTACAAGAAGACTGTAGCATAGGTGTCGAAATTGCTAGTGATATAGTAACTAGGACACCCATGGAGAGGTAATCTCTACCATCTTTAGCAACATCTTGAAGCAAATTGAGAGGTGTAGTGCCTCTAACGAATGGGGTGGACCATATGGAAGATATGGGAGTGATATAGATAAATGCATAGTGCATGCATAATGACACCTACTCTATATTCCAGTAAGGAACACAATACTTGTTGAAGAAGAAAACAAAAACCAAACTCAATTGACATGTATGAGAGGGATTCTTGTGGGTAATGGCTAGAAAAATATTGAGAAGAATATATGAGGCTTCAATGCAAAGTCCTGGTGGGACTAAGAAAAACTCCCAAGGTGAATCAAAAACTTGAAGCATGGGCAAAAAAATAGAAAGGGATTCTAAACTAGGATGCCCATGGAAGGGAGGCTCTACCATCAACAAGGAAATTTTTTGAGTAGAGAGATGGATTTATGTTGTCACTTAATGGGATCGACCCTAAGGAAAAGTGGAGATCAAAATTGTTAATGCAAAAATTGCAAGGTGTATAAGTCCTATTCTGAAATGGTAGTTGTGCGAAAACATGACCTACCCAAAGTCTTGAAAAAGAAAAAACTATCTTTTTGTGACATCCATATTTCTGACACTTATCTCTTAAACGTGTAGATAGAGCCCCTATGAGACCATCATGATTCCCATGATATAGGTTTCAAGGACAATATGAGCCATGGCCCAGTGATGATGAAGTGAGGACCTTACGGTGCATGTGGAGAAACATGGAGGCTTTGACATGCTCAGTCGCTATGGACACCATAGATGATCTACCAGTAGGGATGCAACACCATGTTGTTGGTGTACCTTGGACATGGGTCCACCTCTTCTGGAATTTAGAAAATGTTGTAGTCTTCTATGATAGGGATCATCGACCAAATCCCTAGACTTTTATGTGCTAAGGGAACCATTTTTTACTTATAAACATTTGGGGCTAGAAGCCCAAATTTTGTATTATGGACCTATTTTTGGATATATATATATATATATATATATATATATATATGTATGTATGTATGTATGTATGTACATCTTTTTTGTGTGTTATTCTAATCTACTTGCAAATAATCAATATTTACATGTGTCAAGGTTGTGTTCTTGTGTTTAATGATGGAACAAATGTCAATCTAGAACATAATTAGCATATGCATCAATTACTAGATTAGAATTCCTAGGAACATCTATGTAAGTAATAAAATCAAAATATCATTCCAGGAGACATACTGTAAGGAAGCGATGTAAAAAAACTAGATCGTGGTTATGATATAGGCCATTCAACTATGACACAACCAATTGAGAGTCTAAATAGAATTGGAGGGAACACATTCCATAAGATAAAGAGTCTCGGAAAAGTTAGATAATGACACTGTACGTGGCTATTTATTCATAGTTTCCCTGAGACAAACACCTCCAACATACACTAGCTAGTTAGTGTGTGAATAAATCAGCCAAGTAGAGGAAGTGAGGTTCTGCATGTGGCGAATGACACCATTTGTGAATCCGACATAAACTGACGACTCCCCTAAAATTTTACACACAACAGAAGCACAACTGTTAATTAGAAAAAACAAAGAAAAAACACCTATATAACCTATATACAAAAATTAAACCGTTTTTACTAGATAACTAGTACTCGAGCCACAAAGCTCAAGGATTGTTCCGTTTAAGGTAGAGCCCATTTCTAGGCTCAAAAAACACATTACCCTTGTAATTAACTAATTTGTAAGCCCTTTTTTCCAATAAACATATTATGATATATGGACCACACCACAGAGGGTTGAAATTTATTTCTCCTAATGCATCATTATCCTATTCATAGAGAAAAATAGGGTGACCTTCGAAGAACACCCTAGGATGAACATACTTATCATATTGGGAATTGACATGTTTCTTATTTTCTTCATTTTATAAAGAACCATATCGATGTTGTTCATCTAGATGTTCCAAGTGAGCGAGGACCTCTTCAAGTTGATTCATGTCAGGGAGGAGCTCACCAACAATTTTCAGCGAAGGGATTTTGCATTCAATCGTAAAAATTGCTTCTACTCCATGAACAAGTTGAAAATATGAGAATCCTATCGAATTTTTGATAGAATTTTGGTAGGCCCACAATGCCAGATATAACATCAAATGCCAATTTGATATGGCCGAGTTGATGGTTCTCCTTAAAATGGTTTTCAAGGATTTGTTAATGAATTCAAATTTCCCATTAGCCTAAGGATAGTAAAGAAATGAATAATCCTACTTGGAACCCAATTTAGATGCTAATTTGGACATCATGAGGTTATGGAAGTGACTACCATTCTTAGTGACAATCTCTTTCAGAAACTCAAACCTAGTTATAACTTAATTGAATACAAACAATGTTGTGGTTTCCCCATCATTAGAAAATATCAACATGAATTTTTCCCACTTTGTAAAGTAGTCAACTACCACTATGATGTATCAATGCCCTCTGGACGAATATAGGTGGCATGTCATGAAATATATCCCCCACTTTGTTTAGGGGATGACAATGATAATAGGAAACATGGGAGAATGGTGTACACACAACGTTTTAGTAAATCTTTAACAAGGATGACAATTCTTGACCGCTTTGACACAATCTTTAAATATTGTAGGCCATAAATATCTAACGTGCAAAATATTTTGTTCTGTTTCCAAACCTGATAAGTGACCACCACATGCTCCGCTATGGAAGTCATTCAAAACTAACTCCACTTCATCATGAGTTAATCCACTTATTGCACTTCCTGCCAATGATTCATCGATTCAAAACATACCGAAAAGGATTAACATCAACGATGACGATTGTATTGCATAATAAGATATAGTGTTGAAGACGTTGAACAACATGGAATGTCGCTAAGGCTAGTTTCTCAAAGTGAGAGTACTTTATATTAGGACCTAAAAATGCATGAATTAAGTAATAGATGACATGCTCTTGGAGCTCATTATCCTCCTAAACTAAGACCATGCTAATTGAAGATTCAACCATTGCAAGATATAGAAAGAAGTCTCGATTAAAATATCGGGGGATGATCAAGGGAGTGGATACTAGAGCCTTCTTCAATGCATCGAAATAAATTTGTGATGACTCATCCAAATGAAAAGGAACCCATTTCTTCACAAGTCACATAAAACCTTTTATGATATTAACATAGTTTGGTACAAAATGAAAAAGAAAATTCGCCTTTCTCTGTAAACTCTAAGGTTCACGTACTATGCATAGGGGAGGAAAATGTGTTATTTTATTAACCTTTAAAGGGTCAAACAGGATCCCTTTAGTTGAAATGATGAATCCTAAGAGATGTCCTGATGTTATACAAAAAATGCATTTTTATGGATTCAAGTGAATTCGATAGTGACGACATCTTTCGAATACAAGGCAAAGGTGTAAAATATTTTGTGTCCTCTTACGGGAATGGGTGGTGAGATCATCCAAATAAACCTGCATGACGTGATTAAGATCGTGAAAAGTGAGCATCATGGCCTGCTAAAAGGTATATCCATCATTTTTAAGGCCAAAGGGTATCTTTTCGTATGCAAAGGTTCCCCAAGGACAAATAAAATTCATTTTATTTTGGTCCTCTAGTTGGATTTGTATACGGTTATAACTAGAAAAACCATCCATAAAAGAGAAAATATCACTTCCTACACACTCGTCAAGGATTTGGTTGATTAATGGAATAGGGAATTTATTCTTGGGAAAAAAATTATTTAAATAACAAAAATCCATGCATACACGAATTGTGCCCTATTTCTTGTCGAACGACACGGGGTTAGACACCCATTATGTTAACGGTACTAGGTAGATAAAGCCAACCTTAAGTAACTTCTCCACTTCATATTTAATTGCTTCCACTTTCCTTGGGTTGACCAGTTGTAAGTTCTATCAAACAAGATTATCATGTTTCTGTGTATGAATCTCATGTTCGACAATCCGAGGATTTATGCCAAGCATTTCCTGATACGACCAGGAAAAAACATCACAAAATTATTTAAAAACTGTTGTATATTTAAAAAATTATTCTTGAGAACATTTACCCCCTATAAAAACATTCTCGACAACATCATGGGTTCTAGAAATTTCGATCAGAATAGTTTCCTATATGTTCTCCATATTCCCCTCGACATATATACCATTCTTTGTTAATGGATTTACCATCTGGTCAACACTTATACTCACAACTGACTTGAACTCTCCTCTTTCCACATGACCTATTTTGGGGAGGAAATACGATGCATGATGCATATCCTCCAACAAACTTTAATCTCTAGTAATTAACTCGATGATAGCCTCATCCGTAGGAAATACGGTTTCAATACATTCCTGAGAAATCGAATAATTTTAAGCCCAAATGCGCTTCAGAAACAAATTGTCCTCATTTTTTTGTGCAAGAGTCTGATCAAGGTCTAAAGTGGTGTGTTGAATAGTATGATAAGAGATTTTATTTTTAGACAGTGGCATATCCATCCCGTCATGTGTGTGACCACCGATCAATTCACACGTTGAGGGTGACACCCATGGATATTGTATATACAAAGTTATAAACTACGCGACTCTCGTCACTGAATCCAAAGTACTCAAATTTTGAAAACCAACTAGGATGGCATGAATATAAGCTATCGTTGATGGGAAATTAAAATTTCCCATGAGTGAAGGGTACATTCCAACACCGATGCTCTTAGTTGTTGACTGAGATTTCTTGATCCATGGGAACATGGATCCTTGATTCTCCTCGGATCTAGAATGGTTAAAATCCATTTGATCGATAGTCATAATCCTTCCCTCATGGGGAAAGAAAAAAAATTGAAACATCAATGAGACAACAACTGTCATTTCACAAGTCCAACTCCTTCCCAAAAATAAATTATAGTCGAGTGACACATCGATTACTTCTACTTCTACCGAAATGGAATTTCCTCCTAACTAGACCAAAAAATAGGAAATAAGCTCATGCGACCTAAAAAATAATTCGTAAAATGTGGCTAAAAAAGTAGGAGAAGGTGCAAGCTACAGATATTCGATAGATTTCTAGCAGGATAGGGACATGACACACTTCGAAGCACCCTCATCAATGGAGGTCCTCGTAATGACATGTTTCATGTATACAATGTCAATCTGGAAGTCTACATGATAAGGAAGGTGAGTCTTCGCATCAGTAGCATCAAACTTTATAGTGAGCGGGCTAGAAGAATATGTTTCTCCGATCACGAATAAAAATGCAGTGTGTTGCATGGGGAAAATATGAATCACCTCTAAAGCAGACATCACACAAGACATTTGAGCTAAATCCTTAACAATGGAATAGTTAGGTGAAACTCGAGCATTAGAATTATGTGACACTTTTTTATACACACCCTCTAGTATGTGTGACATGTTTTCCTTCTCAAGTTTTTCTATGTGGAGAGGCCTCTAAGGATAATAAGTTTCTTTACCTTTCACTGTCAACTATGGATTACCGTAATCAAAAGTTTTGGTTGAAAATTCTACCTCCTCTATTTTAGCTTCAAAGAATTAACCATATTAATGAATGAAAAAATATCCATCTGGAGCATTTCGGCCTTCTTTTCTTCACTTTCCTCAGAATTTCAGCTTATATATCATTTGGTTACCTCAGACATCTATAGATATTCAATATTCTCAAGTGTGATTCAAATGAGAGAGCCTTGCCTCTTATTTATACTCTCCAAGTAGCTTCCTTAAAAACATCTTCTAGGTCACTTGGCCCACTTTCTTTATTTTAGGGTTGGGTCCACTTCTAATTTCTCCATTAAATTTATTATTGAAAGTATTTATTTTGTATTCACTTTGAATTATAATACACTCATCACTTCAATTTATTATTTACCTTTTAAAAACTCTTAAACCACTTTGATTACTTTGACCTTTTGGGGCTTCTAGATGACATATGAGGGTCCTCCAACTTTGTAAGGCCATAACTCTCAAACCGTGATGAGTTATGTGACGTTCTACATACCACCAGAAATGGAATGACATTTAATATCCATATAGAATAGTATTATCTTAAAATATATCATAACTCATATCTTTACCCATCAAACAAACTTGGGTCCATCACCCAAACCTGGGGTCTCCAACTTCTCATGGCCATAACTCTCTAACCATGAGGAATTATGTGACGTTCCACATACCACCGGAAATGGCATGACAAGCACTATCTATCTAGGATATTTTCCCTGACAAATTAACTTTCCTTCATCTCATTATTCCACAATTATGAATGGGTTCTCTTACTCCACAAAGTGTCTTCCCATGAGGGCTTTCACCATAAGGGGACCACTTTAGATTTCATCCATATTTACTTCTTATCAACCATGAAAAAACAATAATGAGTCATATTTACATCAAACAATATTGGGTCCATTACCCAAACCTTTGTGCTACGAGGCTTTCTTCAAGGGTTGACATCAATGACAACCAACCTTAATCAACAATATCCCCCTTTGGAATTGATGGCAACACTCTGATGCAATACTGAAATCATATCACTCATGCTCCCCCTGGAACCATGCCTTTGTCCTCTGCATCTGATAAATCTTCTCCCCCTAGAACCATGCCTTTATCCTCTGCATCTGATAAATCTGCTCCCTCTAGAACCATGCCTCTGTCCTCTGCATCTAATAAATCTCTCCCCCGTTGTCATCAATGGCAAAGATATCTTTCTATTCGGGGTTGCTCCCCCTGACAGACTGTCCTCTTATGGTGCTTCCTTGTGTACATCTAAGACATATAAGATAAGCATTAAAAAAGTATTCAAAAAGAATTCATTTTTGGAGTAGAAATAACTCCAAGTCTTTGGCAAAGATATTCAAAGGCTTCATGTGGAAGTGTTTTTGTAAAGATGTATGCCACTTGTTCTTTAGTGCCCACATACTCAACTCTGATGTTATTTTCTGCAACCTGTTCCTGTAGAAAGTGATACTTGATTGGAATGTTCTTCATCTTAGAGTGCATCACTGGGTTTTTTGAGATATTGATGGCACTTGTATTATCACAATATATTGGAATGGGCTCATCATACTCAACCTGTATATCTGTCAAATTTTGTTTCATCCAAAGATCCTGTGTACAACATGTTATTGCTGCAATATACTCTGCCTCGGTTGTAGATAGAGATACCAATGATTGTTTCTTGCTTAGCCATGATAAGAAACAATCACCTAAGTAGAACGTTGTTCCACTGGTGTTTTTTCAATCATCAATACAACCTGCCCAATCTGCATCTGTGTAGGTAATAAGTGATAGATCTTTTCCTTTGGGATACCATAATGCAAAATCTTTTGTTCCTTTAAGATATCTGAAGATCCTCTTTACTGCTAATACATGTGATTCCTTTGGTGCTGCTTGAAATTGTGTCACCTGTCCAACTACCTGCATTACATCTGGTCTAGATGTTGTCACATATAGTAGGCTGCCAGTCATTGACCTATATTGCCTCTGATCTATAGACTTTGAATCATCATCTTTTCTCAACTTACAACTGGTTTGCATGGGAGTGATAACTGGTTTGCAATCCTCCATTCCGAACCTCTTTAGCATTTCTCTGATATACTTGGTTTGAGAAATAAAAATTCCTTGGTTTCTTTAACGTATTTCAAGTCTCAAAAATAAGGATAGTTCTCCAAGTAATGACATTTCAAATTCATTATGCATGTCTTTTGCAAATTTTTGGCTTAACCTGTCATCATCACTACCATAATATCATCAACATAAACTTCAATTAATAAAATATTACCTTGAATTACCTTGATGTAGAGGTTGTTGTTTGCACTTCCTTTTCTGAACTTTGTCTGTTGCAAATACTTATCCAATATGGAGTACCATGCTCTAGGAGCCTATTTTAGACCATACAAGGCCTTCTTTAATTTACACACATAGTCTGTGTTCTCTGACAATTGAAATCTTTCTAGTTGTTCAATGTAGACTTCTTCTTCAAGTTCCCCATTCAGAAAAGTTGATTTTACATCCATTTGATATACTTTAACATTCTTGGAACATGCATAAGCTAAAAGAAAATAGATTGCTTCCATTCTGGAAACTGGGGAAAATGTCTCTTCAAAGGCGATTCCTTCAATCTATGGATATCCTTTACATACCAATCTAGCTTTGTTCGTTGTAACTTGTCCATATTCATTCAATTTATTCCTGAAAACCCATTTTGTGCCAATCACATTCTTATTCTTTGGTCTTGGAACCAATTCCCACATGTCATTTTTCTCTATTTGATCCAATTCTTCATCCATGGCCTTATTCCAAAATTCATCCTTTCTGTCTTCTTCAAAATAGTTTGGTTCAATTGTAGATAAGAGTGCTAGGTGTGTTTGTTCTGGTGAATGGGTTTTTCTTCTAGTCTCAACTCCTGCATCTTTGTTTCCAATAATTTGATCTGCAGGATGATTCTTCTGTACTCGTTTGCTAGGTGTCTTTGCAGATATTTGTTAAACTTTCTCTTATACTTCTGTCAGATTCTCTTCCTCTTCCTCTTCTTTTTCATATTCTTCTTCAAAAAGTTGTTCCATTGATTTGTTTCCTTCTTTCTTCGATTCTAGTCTACCTGTTTCATCAATTGTTACGTTGATGTTTTCCGCAACTTTATTTAATCTTAGATTGTAACACTTGTATTATTTCCTTGTACTTGAGTAACCAACAAGTATTCCTTTGTCCACATGAGATTCAAACTTTCCCATTCTGTCATCTTCTCATTTGATGTAGCATTTGCATCCAAAAACTCTAAAGTTCTTCACATTTGTTGGCCTTCCTTTCCATATCTTGTAGGGAGTTTTATGAGTGTTTTTTTTAGCATTAATCTGTTTTGAATGTGAACAACTGCATGCACTGCCTGTGTCCAAAAAATACCTGTCAACTTTGAATCCATTATCATTGTTCGATCCATTTCTTGTACTGTCCTGTTCTTTCTTTCAACAACTCCATTCTGTTGAGGTATCCTAGTGACCGAGAATTGCCTTTTTATTCCATGATTGCTGCAATAGTCCATAAATTCCTTTGAAGTGAATTCTCCTCCATTATCTAATCTTAATAATTTGATTCTTGAATCCATCTCATTTTCAACCATTTCCTTGTAGATCTTGAAATTTTCAAAAGCTTATGATTTGTTCTTGAGAAAGAAAACTATAGTTAATCTTGTATAATCATCAACTAATAACATAAAGTATCTTTCACCTTTCAAGACTTTTGTTGTAGTTGGTCCAACTACATCAGTATGCACAATTTCTAGTGGTTTTGTTGTTGAATATTCCTTTGATTTGAAGATGGTCTTTGTTTTCTTTCCTTGTTGGTAATGCTTGCATAAAGTGTTGGTCAGTTTCATGATCTAGGGAATTTCTCTGACTGCATCTCTTTTGCTGACTTTGACAAGGTTATCAAAATGAATGCGACCCATTCTTCTATGCCATAGCCAACTTTCATCTTCTTTTCCTAGACAACACTTTTCATTTCCAATTTCGCTTAACACATATATGTTGCTTAAAGTTCTTGCAGCTATAGCAACCAATTTCCTGAGCCTTCTTTTCTTATCTCACACTTTTGTGAATCAAAAGTAACTTTATGACCTTGGTCACACATTTGAATCACACTTAAAAGATTATGTTTCATATCTTCTACTAGTAGAACATTTTCTACCTTTTCATTCTTGTTCCCAATTCAGACTGTGCCTTTTCCAATGATTTTGGATGAATCATCATTTCCAAAAGAGACTGATCCATCTCTTTCCTTTTGTAATGTAAGAAACTTGTCTCTATCACCTGTCATGTGTTTTGAACATCCACTGTCAACATACCAACCATGTTTCTTTTGTTTAGCTTGTAGAGCGATTGTGCATTGTTCATTGCTATATTGATCTTGTTTTCTTATCCATGTCATTTTCTGAGGTTCTTGTTTGTGACTCTATTGAGGTTCTTTAGGAGGGACTGTCATTCTTCAATTTTTGGCCATGTGTCCAAAATTGTTACATTTGTAACATTCCACTTCAATGATCAAAGATTCAAACCTGTTGTAACTTCTTCTCTATGTTTCACTAGGTCTTCTTGAATAATGCCTTTGTGTACGGCTCTCAAAGTAGTTATTGTTCATGTTGTTAGATTTGCAATTTACACCTTTATGTCCAAAATTATTACATGCATAACATAAACCAAAAAATATAGTTTGATACCTGGTAGTGTTGGAAGATTGGTTGTTGTCATTGATGTCAACCCTAGTCATGGGTTTTGGACCACAAGATTGATGAAGGTATTTGGACATGAAGGAAAATGCACATGCATATACAACACTCATGGATGGATAGTATACATCATGTTGTTTCCGGTGGTATGTGGCATGTCACATGGATCCTCATGATTGAGGATAAATGAATTTTTGAAGATGACAAAGTGAATTGTACATGTACACCCTGAAGATAATTAAAGAAAAGAATTACAAAATAAGAAAGTGTCAAGTCAGCCCTAATGTTAAAAGGAAGTGACATAAATGGTATAAACAAACATCATTATACATTCATTTGATAAAAGTCAAATTTGAAAGGGAATAAGAAGTAAAAGAAGGCTAAATTTCAAGAGAGGATGAAGTCTTTTGGTGATGTGTTCTAAGGTATGTTATTTTCAGGCCATCTTACCATTGTTGCTATAATTTTTTTTATAGAATGATTCAGATCATTAAATAGCTATGGTATTGAGAAGACATATCAAGGTACCTCTAGTAAATAGTTCATCTCTTGATTCACTACAATTATAGAGGTACACTCTATGGAAAATAGGGTTTGTGACCAGTCCTGAAGCTAGTCAATAAATAGGTGTTCCGGGTAAAACAGTCATAAATTCTTTTTATAGAATCCAAATGAAGTGGAACCACCTCCATTGGAAATATTATGGAATGTAGTTTCTTTTGTGTGAGTTTCAGAATTATATGTTAAATATTGAGCACAGGGCATGCTGTACAAGTTGGGTCTTCTGAACAGAGCAGAATTTAATAAAGTCTATCATTCTTTCTATAACCTCCTTTTGGGGAGGATTCAAGGAGTGATTATTGGAGGAGTTTCAAAGAACACATTGAGAAATATAATCTATAGGATCAGAGTGCTCCAAGAATTGAAGAATTTCAGAAATTGAAGAAGTCTCAGGAAGCATTATCAAGTTCTATGTGATGATTGGTTGATGGTGATGATTTAATGTAAATTTTTATTATCTCTCATATATTCTTGGGTGGAAGGAAGGGGAAAATATGGAGAGTTCAAATCTCTCTTGATATTGGAGGATTGTATATTCCTCGTGGAGTTTTATCCCTCCCTTTACATTTGGAAGTTGTAGCTACCTTTGGAAGTCATTACTTCCCTTGAACAATAACCACTGATTATTTCTCATATATTATGCATGGTGTATTGTGGTGTATTTGTGTAACTCTTATACTATTATTCATTTCTCATTGGATAAAGTTGAATGGTTTAATTATAAGTTGAAAAAGGTTTTAAATTTTACTTGATATTGATTCACCCCCCTCTCAGTATCAACAATTGGTATCAGAGCAAGTTTCCTTCAGAACAGTTTAACCACTGGAAGGAAAATCCTCAGCAGAGATGGATGACCATGAGCACATTTCAAATGGGATTCAAAAATTTGATGGAAGAAATTATGCTTACTGGAGTGATAGAGTGAAAACTTACCTAACAGCTTTGGGAGTAGACATTTGGTACTTAGTTGTAAATGGCTATGTAATCCCAAATAATGGTCCAACCGATCCAAATGAGAAGAATATTATGATTTGTAATTCAAAAGACAAGCATGTTATTCTAGCATCATTGGCACCAACCGTTGCTAGCAAAGTGATGGGATGCAGCACTGCTAAAGAGGTATGGGACAAACTCAAGAATATCTATGAAGGTTTTCCAAAAGTTAAGTAGGTCAAGTTTCAAAGACATAGAGTAGAATTTGAAAATTTCAAGATGAATGAAAAGGAAGATATTGCAACCTATCTTCTTAGAGTTATGGAATTTGTTAATTCTATCAGAGGATTAGGTGAAGAGCTCAATGAATCGTTTGTTGTAAAAAAAGTGTTAATATCACTTCTCTTGAAGTATGATGCTAAGGTCTTCGTCATTGAAGAAACTAGGGACTTGACCAAAATGACAATGGATGAACTACATGGGACTCTTATGGCATATGAAATGAGAACAGGTACAGAAAGTGACCAGACAAACAATGAAGCAGCCTTTAAAGCCATAAAGAAGACAAAAGACA
>ML777407.1:772935-795199 GCA_009831015.1 Picea engelmannii | reverse complement strand
TTCTAGTTCTTGAGTGTCTTTTTTCTTATCTAGTTCTTCTTGTAGTTTCTTGTTTTTCTTCTTTTCTCTTCTGATAAATTCTATGGCACTCATTAATTCTTCTCGGAAGTCAACTTTTGCCTCTTCAATTTCTTCTTCATATGCTTCTTCATATTCTTCTTTGGATTCCTTTTTATCAGAGTCTTCTACTTCCATGAATAGAACTCTCCTTGTTTCATTGTCACTGAATTCATCTTCATTTGATGATGAGATGTCTTCTTTGGTACACAATTTTTTCTTGAAAACTTTCTTTGTAGTTCTTTTACCTTTATATGTTTGTCTACCTTTTGATTAGCCTTCTTCATTTCTCTTTTTCTTATGAGGAAATTTGTTAGCAAAAATGACCAATACCATCACAATTAAAACAAATTAAAGGAAGCTTACCTTTGTATCTACCATTGGTTCCCTTGTCAAGTCTTTAGACGAAGTTGGCCACTTCTTCATCATCTTCCGAGACGTCATTGTTGCTACTATATTCTTCTTGTTCCTTTTTCTTTTGCTTTGATCTTTTGGATGCTTTGAAGGATGCTTCTTTTACATATGGATTTTCCTGTTCAGTTATCATCTCATATGCTATGAATATTCCATGCAATTCATCCATGCTTATTGAGTTTAGATCCGATCTTTCTTCTAGTGTTGATATCTTAGGGTTGAATCTCATATGAAGAGATCTTAGTACCTTTTGAAAAATTACAGATTCTTCGATTTCTTCTCCCAATCCTATGATCGCATTCATTGTTTCATCGACTCATAAGAAGTAGGCTATGATATCTTCATCTTCCTTCATTTTTAGTTGTTCGAACTGACCTCTGTATGTTTGAAGCTTTGTTGCTTTGACTTTTGAATCTCCTTCATAAATGTTTCGAATCTTGTCCCAAATCTCTTTAGCATATTTACAAAGTGCAACTTTGGTGAATACTGTATCACTGAGACCATTCAAAAGTGCATTTATGGATTTGGAATTATTCTCACCGAGTTTCACTTCTTTGTCATTTGTTGGTGGAATTGTTGGTGTTGTGTATCCATCTACAATTGATTGCCAAACTTGAAATCCATGTGCCTGTATATATGTCTTCATCCTTATGCTCCAAAAAGCATACTTTTATCCATCAAACTATGGTATTCCATTTTTATATGAGTTGGTACTCTCCATGATCTACCTTTCAGTGGTTAAATTGATTTCTAAAGGAACTTACTCTAATACCAATTGTTGGATTACTGAGAGGGGGGGATGAATCAGTAATAGAGAAATTTAATTCCTTTTAACCATATAATCCAAGTGTTATATCAATAAATCACTATCATCCAATAACTGCAGAGTAAATAAGCAATGAACAAATGAACAATCATACACAAACACAGTACACCAATGTTTTACGTGGAAACCCATTTGGGAGAAAACCACCGAATTTTTTTTCTTATATGTCTTGAAGAATTACATTCATTGGAAGCACCAACTTCCTTTGTTTTCTAGCTGCAACTGGAAGGAGGCTCCAACCCCCTATTTTCTTAGGCTACAACCTGAGGGAAGCTCCAACTCCCCAATTCTCTGGCTACAACGAGAAGGAGGCTACAACCCCCTATGTTCTCTAGCTACAATTGAAAAGTGGCTACAACCACCTATCCTTGCCCCATCCTACCACCTTGAAGTAGAAGTAGAATGATGGAACAAATGTCACACTATCACTGTGAGATATACCTCTATAAACCCATACCAATAAATATGAACCATGCATCAACCATGCATCAACCTGTACCTCAACCTGTAATCAAACTGTACCATAAACAAGTGAATCCAACCATGTACCAAGTATGTACCAATCATGTTTCAACTACTCATCAACTATGACTCATCAATATGTACCAACATCATCAGATATACACCTCATCAATGTATGCTAACCCATCAACTACTTGTCTCAACCATATACTCAACATGTACCACATCCAAAATCCCTCATCAATTTCATCATCCAAATCTAATTTGAAGCTCTGTAATAGACCTGGTGTATATGATCAAATTCACATAAACCTTCCTTAACTTTAAAACAAGAGACTAGCATTTTCATCAAATTTTTCTTTAGTCTCACATGCCTAGTTTTGGATTAGTCAACAACCCTAAATTGAAGTAATCATAACTTTGAACCTGTAATGTATAAATATATGAAACTGATACACAATGTTCTTCAATGTGTTTTATGCAATTCCTCCAAGTTTCACTACTTGGAACCTCTTAGAAAATGAGTTATAGTAGAAATGGCATACCTTGCTGAATTATGGCTTATTCTAGAGAGCAACCTTGTAGAGCATGCCCCACACAAAATGTTTTATGAATTGATCTAAAAATGTTACAAAGAATACTACATAATATACCCTAACCAAAACAGTTGGTATCACTAAATTTGGATCCTTTATGAATAAGTTATGACATTTTTACCCAAAACACCTGATTTTGACTAGTTTCAGGACTAGCCACAAACCCTATTTTCCATGGCGTGTAACTCCCAAAATACAACGACCCGCAAGCTGAATTTTTTACCACAAATACTTGGATATGTTTTCTCACTTGCATATAAATTTCAGTATCTGAATCATTATAAAAAAAAACTTTATAGCGAAAATGGTGAGATGACCTGTAAATAACATACCTGAGAAAGCATTATCAAAAGAATTTATCCTTCCTTGCATTTCGGCCTTATTTTCTTCACTTTCCTCAGAATTTCGGCTTATATATCATTTGGTTACCTCAGAAACCTATATATATTCAATATGCTCAAGTGTGATTCAAATTAGAGAGCCTTGCCTCTTATTTATACTCTCCCAGTAGCTTCCTTAAAAACATCTTCTAGGTCACTTGGCCCACTTTCCTTATTTTAGGGTTGGGCCCACTTCTAATTTATCCATTAAATTTATTATTGAAATTATTTATTTTGTATCCACTTTGAATTATAATACACTCATCACTTCACTTTATTATTTACCTTTTAAAAACTCTTAAACCAGTTTGATTACTTTGACCTTTTGGGGCTTCTAGATGACATATGAGGATCCTCCAACTTCGTAAGGCCATAAATCTGAAACCGTGATGAGTTATGTGACATTCTACATACCACCAGAAATGGAATGACATGTACTATCCATATAGAATAGTATTATCTGAAAATTTATCATAACTCATACCATTACCCATCAAACAAACTTCGGTCCATTACCCATACCTGGGGTCTCCAACTTCTCATGGCCATAACTCTCTAACCGTGAGGAATTATGTGATGTTCGACATACCACTGGAAATGACATGACAAGAAATATCCATCTAGGATATTTACCCTGACAAATTCACTTTCCTTCATCTCATTATTCCACAATTAAGCATGGGTTCTCTTACTCCACAAAGCGTCTTCCCGTGAGGGATTTCACCATAAGGGGGCCACTTTGGAGTTCATCCATATTTACTTCTTATCAACCATGACAAAACAATAATGAGTCATATTTACATCAAACAATATTGGGTCCATTACCCAAACCTTTGTGTTACGAGGCTTTCTTCAAGGGTTGACATCAATGACAACCAACCTTAATCAACATCTAGAAGGTTTGATATTTCGTCGCTTGTCACACTATTGCCAATGTGCAATGATCATCGCATGTTGAACCCTATTAGACCTACAAAGACCTCCAAAAAGGGGCCAAATATTAGGAAAAACATGTGTTTAGTATTTTATAATCTTGTGAACTCCCTTCTAACATGTAGGGTGGAAACGAAGGCTATAACACCTAGACATATTGGCAAGACCTAAACATGGAAAGGAAAGGAAATAATTATAGCTAGACATATACATAGACATATATATAGACTTAGACCATGAACTATACCTAGACCTTTCATTTCTATGCCTCACACTCTCACACCCACTCCCTCTCTATCTCCCTCCTTTTCCACCCTCTCCCTCTCCCTCTCTCTCTCCCTCCTCCCTCTCTCTCTCTAACACTTTGTCCCTCCCTTCCCCTATACCCCCCCTCTCTCCCACCTATATTCCACATCTATTTTATATCTNCCATATTTATCTCTACCTTTCTCTCCCCTCTCTTTTTCCCTTCCCTTCATTATACCTCCCTCTCTCTCTCTCTCATTTTACCCCCTAGGTCTGTCTCTCTCTCTCCATCTCGCTCTCGAACTATATTCTACCCTTTCTATCTCTCTCCCTCCATCCCTTTCTCTTCGTCCTCCCTCTCTCTATATATATATATCCCCTCCCTCTATCTCTCTCCATATCACTCTCAACATTTATTCTACTCTTGTTGGATCTCTCCCTCCCTCCCCTCTCTCTCTCTCTCTTGCATCTACCCCTCTATCTGTTGGGTTGTTATATTATTTGCAATGAAATTCTAGTCAAGGTGGATTGATTAACAAACGAAGTCGAGGTGGATCGACAATAGGTCGACGGTCGAGGTAGATTGAAAACAAGTCAAAGGTGTGGACGAAGGTTAGACATGTAACCTTTTATTCAAATTGTATAAGAAAACAAGACAGAAGAACACTCAAGGAATGTTGGTTTTACCGGTTTGGATTTCCAGGGTAAAATCTCTATCTAATGTGTGATTGCATTGTCATTTAGGTTCTTGATTAAATTATTCTCCTCTTCTTCTAGGTTTAGTGTGTAAGTTTATCTCATTTCCTAACAAGTGGTATCAGATAAAAGTTAATCTCTTAAAAGTGGTATCAGAGAAAAATTAATCTCTAACAAGTGGTATCAGAGCTATGTTATGCTTTGACATGTGTATCAGATCTTGATTTACCAATCTTAAATTTGAGAGATAAACCCTAGGTATAGTAAGAGTTGTAAGTCATAAATTGTGTTAAATAACATGGTAAAGAATGGCGAGAAATTCAAGAATAAAGATAGAAAAATTCAATGGCCATAATTTTGAGCTTTGGAATCTTAAAACGAAATAAATTCTTATAGATCAATAGAAATGGTCAGTGGTTTATCTAGGTACCCAAGTCACAGGCATGTCGACAAAATAATGGGAGAAAATCCAAATAAGAGAAATAAGTACGATTCAACTTTGTCTTGAAGATTCGGTACTATTGAATGTATCAAGTGAATATTTGGACAAGAAGTTGTGGGAAAATATGGTAATCTTATACCAATCAAAATATATGATAAATGAGTTGTTTCTCATAAATAAATTTTATCTTCTGAGAATGAGTGATGGCAATTCGGTGAATTGGAATTTAAATACATTTAATACAATTTCAATCTAGTTATCACATGTGGGTATTAAAATCATCGAAGAGGAGAAGTGTATAAGCCTATTATGTTATTTGTTGGACTCTTGGGATAGCTTAGTCATGGATATAGGGATTTTTATTCCCATTTTGTGGATAAATAAGGATATTATGTCTCGAGGCCCTCAGGTTGCAGATATGGAGTGTCAAGAGACTACATGACCAATAATACCCTTTGCAAAAATGGAAAACCAACTCACCACCATAGATGATCACAGGCTTATAGATGGCATCCACCACACCAACTGGATTTTGAAAGGAAGTGATGTAAATGTGATGAACCTACAAAAAATAGAACTAGCTAGAAAATACCACATACATTTGCAGAGAGAAATTGAGAAAGAAGAAGAAAGAGAGAAAGAATGGAAGAATTCTCATTAACTGTAATGAATAATGAATAATTTACACATGATATACTATGTATAACTCAACCAATGCACACTACAGAAGAAAACAATATGCCATAGTGGTGGTCTAGAGTGATATGGACACACACCAGTAGTTACGGGAGTAAAATTCCACCTAGTCTAGTCTCTTAGGAAGTTACAGGAGTGAATTGCAACCTAGTTGAGTTAACTTGTGTACCAGTCTTCAGTTAACTGATTGAAACAAAGTGAAGTGAGGAAAAGATCATGGAATCATGGGTAATGCCCTAGTTTTGTGATGATACCAAGGCTAATGTGCATTAGCTGGTGATGATCCCAATGTTGCATGGTGACAAAACCATAGCAACATATAGACTTCACTCAACTAGCCAAACTGAAGTGAAAACTGAAGAGAATAATCTCCCTAGAGGAATATATTTCCTAAAATATAGGAGACTATATAATGACTAATAAACAAGGAAAAAACTTGGGAAAAATAAATCCTAGGTGTGTGTGAATTAACTCCAACACCCCCATGAACATCACTATGATGAAAACAAAAAATGGGTCCCTTTATCTCCCTCTTTGATGCCTCCTTCCCCCTCCCCTTATGGAACCACCTCCTCCCCCTCTCCTGGATCTTTTCCCCCCTCCCAACCCCCACCCCTTCTGTCCATGAAGCTCCCCTCCCTCCCTAGGGAAAAAGATATTCCTTAAGGTATAAAGACTAGGAGATAGCCCCTTATTGTGGATATATTTCTCTTAATCCTCCCTCTCTCGCACAAGCTTGAAGAAAATCCTTCATTTTGAAATACAAATAAAAAGAAATCATGGAAATTTGCAAAGGCACCCAAGCCACCATCACAAGGGACCTTAGAGTAGGAAAAACCTCTTTGACAATAGATAAATAATCTTCCTCACTTTCAATTCACATGGGGTAGGGGGTGCCCCAAAGAAGCTATCCCTCAAAAGAGTGATCCTTAGCCTAAAATCGGACATCATCCTCATCCAAGAAACTATGTGCACTAGCGAGAAATTCAGAGAAACTTTGATCCCTTTCAAAATTGGTCTTTCAGTACTACTGACACCTATGGTATTTTTGGAGGTATACTAACTATATGGAGCCCTAATTTCTAGGCTCTATCATCTTCTTCCTCCCGCTCTGCATTCTCTATCAAGCTAAAACAAAATAAAAATAATTTTTCCTTCTCAATGATGAATATTTACGAGCCTTACGCTAATAAGAACTTCTTCTTTGAGGATTTCCTCAACGCAGGTTTTTTTCAGGACCCTTTTTTGGTGGGTGGGGAGGAATTTAAATCTTACCCTTTCCCTATGGGATGTTTGGGGAGAAAACCCCAAGGCCAACAGGAAAATAATATTCTTCCAATCCTTCTTAGAAAAGGCCAACTTGAGGGACAGAGAACTAGTGAAACTCTATCCTTCTTGGTGGAATTATAGAACTGGGGATGAGGAAGTTGCTAAGAGACTCGATTGATTCCTTGTTTTGGATCCCTACTAAAATCAGGAACTTTGTTTATATTTACAGTAGAGGTGGGAGGCATCTCATACCATCTTCCTGTCACACTACAATGGTCCTCGAGTTTCGACTCCCCCACCTCCCTCTCCGTTGAAATTCATCCAATCTTGGCTAGAAGAGAAAGATTTCAAGAAATGGGTCCTTTCTTATTGAACCAAAATATCCCCTTTTATTCATGATCCACTTATGCTACAATTTGCACCAAATCTCAAAAAATTGAAAAACACCATAAAAATTTGGCTCCCATTATGGAAGTCCAAAAGGTATCAACACATTCAAGACATTGAAGAGAATTTAGAAAAGGTTATAATATCCATGGAGGAATCCACCCTAACAAATGAAAAGTTAACAGAACTGAGATATCTAGAGGAAAATCACACCAAATGGATTAAGAAAGAGGAACAAGAATGGTGTACCAAAAACGGGGATTTGTGGATAAAAGAAGCAGACCACAACACAAAGTTTTTCATCAATTTGTGAACTTTCTAAGAAGCCTCAACTCAATATGGGAAATCAAATATGAACAAAGAAATGTGGTCGCTTCCTTTGAGGACAAGTCTAAGCTCGGGGTAAAGTTTACAGAAATATTTTTTCAACCCCCCAACGATGCCCTATCTAATAAATCTTGGAAGTAGTAGGAAAATTCCCTAACTTCTTTACCAATGAAATGAACCTTTCCTTAGAATAAGAGGTGACGAAACTAGAACTAAAGGAAGCGTTTTTCTCCATGATAAGTGGTAAAATCCCAGGCCCAGATGAAATAAAAGAGGAATTTTTCAAGGCCTTATATGACCTTCTAAAAGAAGATTTGCTTCTAATGTTAAGAGAATCACAAAAGGAAAGAAGAGTTCATGGCCCTCTCGACGCAACCTTCTTGTGTCTCATCCCAAAGAAACAGTGCCCCTCTTCCTTTGAATACTATAGACTGATTTTGTGCTGCAATTCAATCTACAAATTAATCACCAAGATCATCTCTAGGAGACTTAGGCCAATGCTAAGTGAAATCATTGGTGAAGAGAAATTTGGCTTCCTACATAATAGACAGATACAGAATGTTGTAGTCGTAGCTCAGGAAGTGCTCCACTCATTCAAGAAAATAAATCTCAAGGATGCCATCCTGAAATTGCACCTTTCTAAAGCCTAGGACAGTGTAAAATGGAATTTTTTACGTTTAATCCTAATCCAAATGGGCATGAGTTTAAAAACCATCAACTCGATAATGGGATGTATTAAAAGTGCCTCCTTTTCCATCCTCATCATGAAGCCCCGTCCAATTTTTTCAAAGCCTCCAGAGGTCTTCGTCAGGGTTTCCTCTTTCTTTTCTTGATCTTAGCTTAATATGTAATTCATCTGATAAAGAGGGCAAGGTATATGGGCCTATTAATAGGAACTATAGTGTCTGAATCAGAATCAATCACGCACCTTTTATTTGTAGATGACATCTTTTGCTGCTTCTATGGCTCATAGAGGAATTTGATCACTCTCAAGGATATTTGAAACCTCTGCAACGCTACGGGAATGGAAATTAATATGGAAAATTCCTGCCTGCTTCTTCAACACCGTGAGAATGAAGAAGAAGCCTCGATTTCCAACACTATCCCTGCCCAAAGGAAGAACATTTCCAACAGACTAAAGTACCTGGGTTTTAATTTAAAACCTGAAAACTACAAAATATAAGACTGGGGATGGTTAATAAGAAAGGCCGAGGCCCACTTAGCCCTTCGGGTCAATATAATCCTCTATAGATAAGGAAGACTAGTACTAATCAAAGCATTCCTAGAAGGAATTCATGTCTACTAGAATTCAATAGTTGAAGTTCCAAAAGGAGTCATGGATCATATACAACGTTTAATCCTTTTCTTCCTGTGGAAGGGCCATAATTCATAAGGAGGACCTCCTTTAGTCAAATGGAACTAAATTGTGACACCAAAAGAACTGGGGGGTTGGGGATTTAAATAATTAAGACTCTTCACGTGAGCCTTAGAAGGAAGGAAGCTTTGCTGCCTAACTTTGGGTAACACTCTATGGGTAAGAGTAATGAACTCCAAGTAATTCCCTTCTTTGTATTTCCGATTGGTTTCAAGAACCTTTTAAATCCACTAAAGGTTCAATTTTTCTGGAAAGTACTTGTTCAAACCTTCCCCCTATTTGGTAAGTGGCTTGTCTGGCACATCGGAAATGGGGATAAGGTGAGATTGAGTGAAGATACATGGATGGGAGATGGAAACAATTACAAACTCACCCAACCCCTACTTCAGTTCCTAAAAGGAAAAAACATTCACTTTTTGAGCAACCTAAACATTGGTTTCCCCCAATTGAGAGGAAGAGGGGCATGGAAAATTGCATATTCCCTGGATCACCCCCTAGATCTACTAGACGAATGGAACTCTTTCATTTCCCTATTATTTGAAAAAATCATTACCCTATTAGAGAGTATGAGTACTCCCTTTATTGGTCAAAAAAACCCACAGAATGGATCTTACTCGATTAAATTAGGCTACAAATCCTAGCTAGAAGAAAAATTTGAGATACAACCGAAGTGGTGGTGGAAGCCCTTGTGGAAAATCAATGATCCCCCCAGATGTAAAATGACTCTATGAATAGGTATATACAACAAACTATTGAATTGGGACAACTGCCTCATGAGAGGTTGGTGTGGACCTAGAAGATGCCCTTTGTGCAAAGAAAATCAAGAATCCACTACTCACATTTTTATTGCCTATCCCTATGTACAAAATGTCACGTGTTTAATAAACGACAAATTAAATTCCATGGATAATTGGAACCACGATTCCCTTGAAGAATGTTTTAGAACTTGGCTATAAGATAGAACAATCTCCCTATATGCAGGTCTTCCAAGTATCATGATCAAAAACATTTAGTGGGAAAGAAACAGTGTCATCTTTAAAGATAAGACCGTTTCCCCAGAAGTAACACTGTCGTTATCACTCCGTGAGGATGAAGAATTTAAAACAAAGCCCTGATCAAGAAAACAACGATTTTTAGTCCCCCACCCATTGATTACACCATCCCTTGGGGTTATTTCGATGGGCCAGCCAAGGACATCCTCCTGCATGTGGTGTCAAGGTGGTTATGTATATCATCCATAGCCACTACATCCATATCATATATTCGCGAGGAGGAAAAAAAAACAATAGAGAAGAACTGATAGCACTTTGGAATCTTTTAGAAACAATCAAAGAAACAAATATGACAAATGTTCAGGTGTTCGATGACTCCAAACCGGTGATTGATTGGGAAAGAGGCCAAAACAACATCCAAAATCCTAGACTAGCTTCAGTTCTGAGAGATATCAAGCTCACCTTCATAAAATTTGAATATATTTCTTTTCAGCACATTCTGAGGGAGCTCAACACAAAAGCAGATGAAATCTCTAAAGAAGCTCTTGTTGCAAAAATGAGCTTTTGGATTTTATGAGTTCTTCGAAGCCACAATAACTGATGCAATAGAATTCCACGTCTGAACAATGTTTTTCTTGTAAGGCTATAAATGTTTTGAATAGTTGGAATAGTTTGTATTGTAAAAGGCCTTAAAAGATCTCTTGATATAAGTAGAATAGATCTGTAAGAAAGCCTACTAAAACTCGACTAATACTGGACTTGAAAGACAACATATATAGTCTTTTTTTAATATAACTGTTTTCTTTTTACAAGAAAACAAACAAACAAATATATATATATATATATATATATATATATATATATATATATATATATATATATATATATATATATATATATATTTTNATATATATATATATATATATATATATATATATATATATATATATATATATATATATATATATATATATATATATTGGATGTTAATCATCATCATCATATATGATGTATCAAATGCTACAATTATTTAAAATAATTACATAATATTAAAATATATATTCAAACTTCAAGTTTCTAAACTTTAAATTTAAGAAATTATAATTTTTTTTAATTAAAATATAATATTTTTAAATAAATTAATTTTAAAAATATAAAACATTAAATATAAATATTTCATTTAATAATGTTATTATAATTATTTATACACTTTCATTTTTATATTTTATCTCTATATCATACCTATAAAATTGGATTTGAATACATTCCCAATAATACCTATAAAGTACCATTGTCCCCAAAATAGTGGGTTGTCAGATATCACAAATCTAAACAAAACAAATAATAATATACGTGTATAAGATGACCAAAATACACGGATTGACATAATTTCAAAAATTTGTTGCACCATCCAGCTAGGGAAAATGGACATTGATAAAGGCAAAATCAATTCGCTAAAAAATTCTGAGTACTCTATTGTATGCAAACAATGAAAAAATTATGATTCAAGTGCCAGTAAGTTAAGAGAACTTGTACGAAATGTTCACATAAACTGGAAGAATGATCACTCTAAAATTTCTCTGTGCTCTGTGGAGGATTATTGTTGGGCTCCATATCCAAAACCATTGCCGATGCCCTGATGTATTTTTGTAAGATCAGGACTGTAATATTGGAAGAAGGGCTCGGTGGGAATAGGATGTTGTAAGGCCAATGCAGAAACTGCAGGAACAATACTATAACTGGGTTACTACAATGAGGGGTTAGGGAGCGAGATTTCTAGATATTGTTGGATAAGAGGGAGCAAAGATAGACCCAGATTCTGTAACAGATGACCATAGAGATGAAATCCTGGAAAGTTTCGTGACATTAAGATGATACTATACAGAGAGTCCGTGATTGGATATGAATTCCTAGATGCACCAAAATGTTGGGATTCTCTTGCAGAAGTGCGGAGACCTTGATGAGCATTTCCATCCCTCTAGTGCACTTCGACTGGGAGATTTAGTTTTTCTTGCGAGCCTCTAAACCTGCAATAAGCCTCCTCGTAAATGTGTTTCTCCTCCTCTATGGTATCAAAGGTGCCCAGATACATCTTTGCGTCCTTGCCTGGATCGTGAATCTCTACTACCCACTTACCCACATGATTCTTTCTGACTCCTCTATGGCATTTTTGTTTGGTCGACTTGGCTATCTGCGAAGTAGCTTCATCTATCCTGATCATCTGCTCATGTTCTTTGGATTGATCTCCTTGTATCACCCTAGTTTCTACAGTTTGAAAAAACACAGGAGATATCCCCTTCTTGCGAAGGTCTTTCTCTTAACCCTCCCTCTCTCTCACAACCAAGAAGTAAATCCTTCATTTCGAAAAAAAGAAGAAGTCGTGGAAATCTATAAAGGAACCCAAGCCACCATCACAAGGGCCCTTAGAGTAGGAAAATCCTCGTTGGCAAGGGACAAATTATCTTCCTCTATTTCAATGTGCATGGGGTATGGGGTGCCCCAAATAGCCTATCCCTCAAAATAATCATGCTTATCCTAAAACCGGACGTCCTCCTCATCCAAGAAACTATGTGCATTGGAGATAAAGTCAGAGAAACTTTCATCCCTTGGCTTTAGAATTGGTCTTTCAGTACTATTGATGCATCTGGTCTCTCTCAAGGTGTACTCAGTGGATGGAGCCCTAATTTATAGGTGTTGTCATCTTCTTCCGCCTGCTCTGCAATCTCTATAAAGCTACAACATAAGAACACTATTTTTTCCTCCTTAGTGATGAATATTTATGGTCCTTACGTTGAAAAGAACTCCTTCTAGGAGGCTTTGGTCAACGTAAGTTTTTTTCAGGACCCATTTTTGGTGGTGGAAGGAGGATTTAAATCTTACCCTTTCCTTACGGGATGTTTGGGGAGAACACCCCAGGGCCAATAAGAAAAGAATCATCTTCCAATCCTTCTTAGAAAAGGCCAACCTAGTAAAGATAGAACTAGTGAAACTCTCTCCTACTTGGTGGAATTACAGAACCGGAGATGAGGAAGTTTCAAAGAGACTCGATTGATTCCTAGTTTTAGAAGCCCTACTAAAATTAGGAGCTTTATTTAGATATATATTAGAGGTGGGAGGCATCTCATGGCATCTTCTTATCACACTACAATGGTCCTTGAGTTTCAAATCAATCTGAGAAATAAAAGATGAACAAGGAAATGTGGTCTCTTCCTTTGAGGACATGACTAAGCTCGGGGTAAATTTTTACAACAATATTTTTTCAACCACCCCACGATGCCCTATCCAAGAAATCCTGGAAGTAGTAGGAAAATTCCCTACCATATTTACCGATGAAATGAACATTTCCTTAGAAGAAGAAGTGACAGAACCAAAACTATAGGAAACTATGTTCTCCATGAGAAGTGGTAAAAAACTAGGCCCAGATGGAGTAACAATGGAATTTTTCAAGGCCTTATATGACCTTATAAAAGAATATTTGCGTCTAATGATAAGAGAATCACAAAAGGAAGGAAGAGTTCATGGCCCTCTCAATGCAATCTTCATGTGTCTCATCCCAAAGAAACATAGCCCATCTTACTTTGAATACTATAGATCGATCTCTTGTTGCAATTTAATCTACAAATTAATCACCAAGATCATCTCTAGGAGACTTAGGCCAATGCTAAGTGAAATCATTGGTAAAGAACAATTCAACTTCCTACATAATAGAAAGATACACAATGTTGTAGTCTTATCTCATGAAGTGCTCCACTCGGTCAAGAAAATAAATATCAAGGATGACATCCTGAAATTGGACCTTTCCAAAGCTTATGACCATGTAAAATGGACTTTCCTTCATTTAGTCCTAATCCAAATGGGCATGAGTTTAAAAACTATCAACTAGATAATGGAATGTATCCAAAGTGGCTCCTCTTCCATCCTCATCAATGGAGCCTCCTCCAATTTTTTCAAATCCTCCAGAGGTCTTCATCAAGGTTGCCCCCTTTCCCCCTTTATTTTCTTGATCGTAGTTGAATATCTCATTCATCGGATAAAAGAGGTAAGGTCTAAGTCCCTCTTAAGAGGAATTGCAGTCTCTGAATCAGAATTAATCACGCACCTTTTATTTGTAGGTGACATCTTCTACTGCTTCTATGGCTCACAAAGGAATTTGAGCACTCTCAAGGATATTTGAAACCTCTTCTGTAGCATTATGGGAATGAAAATTAATATGGAAAATTCATGTCTTCTTCTTCATCACTGTGTGAACGAAGAAGAAGCCTCTATCACCAACAATATACCCTCCCAAAGGAAAAACATTTTTGACAGACTAAAGTACCTTGGTTTTAATTTAAAACCTAAAAACTACAAAAAAGATGAGTGTGGATGGTTAATAAGAAAGTTCGAGGCCCACTTAGCCATCTAGGTCAATAGAATCCTCTATAGAGGAGGAAGACTAGTACTAATCAAAGAATTCCTAGAAGGAATTCTCGTCTACTAGAATTCAATAGTTGAAGTTCCAAAAGGTGTCTTGGATCATATACCAATTTTAATCTTTTTCTTCATGTGGAGGGGACATAATGCACAAGGAGGATCCCCTTTGGTCAAATGGAACTCAATTGTGGTGTCAAAATAAATGGGGGTTTGGGGGTTAAAAAACTTAATACTCTTCATGCGAGCCTTAGCAGGAAGGAAGTTGTGGTGCCTAACTTTAGGTAACACTCTATGAGTAAGAGTAATGAACTCCAAGTAATTTCCTTATTTCTATTCCTGGTTGGTTTCAAGAACCTTTTCAATCCACTAAAGGTTCAATTTTCTGGAAAGTACTTGTTCAAGCCTTCCTCCTAGTTGGTAAGTGGACTATCTAGCACATCAAAAGTGGGAAAAATGTGATATTGGGTGAAGATCCATGGATGGGAGATGGAAAAAATTACAAAATCACCCAACCCCTACTTCAGTTCCTAAAAGGAAGAAACATTCACTTTCTAAGCGACCTCAACATTGGTTTCCCCCAATTGAGAGGAAGAGGGAGCTAGAAAATTGCATATCCCCTGCATCTCCCCCTAGATCTAGAGACATTTAGGACATTGAAGAGAATTTAGCAAAGGTTCTAAGATCCCTAGAGGACTCCCCGCTAACAAATGAAAAGTTAACAGAACTGAAACATATGGAGGAAAATCATGCCAAATGGATTAAGAAAGAGTGACCCGGATTATTTTCGGCAAAAAATGAGAGCGGAGATATAATAAAGAAATGCATAGAGATATTGCAGACCTTCAATAATATAACAGAAATGTATCAGAGATACAACCATAAACATAGATACACAGTAATACACGATTTCTATTAATCAGAGAAATGTACAGAGACTGTAAAAATACAAAGTGAAAGACTCGCTAGAATGGTGGCAGCTTATCTCTGAGAAGAGATGTGACGGCTACTTGCATTCGCAAGAAGATGATTACAATGAGGCTCTGAAGGCCCTTTTACAATAAATGGGAATGCCAAAATTCCTAGACATCCAAAAACCTAACCCTGGGAGATGAAGCGCCAAAAGTCATTTGGGCCCCGTTTGGGTAAGTTGGTGCATCAACTTCCTGGAGTCGTAACTTTTGCATACGGTCTCTGTTTTAGGCATGTGATAGCTCGTTGGAAAGGTATTGTCGAGGAGATTCATTTTGGGGGCTCAATCATGCCTTCGACTATCATTGAGAACCTCAATATCGAAAAACCTTCATTTGGACCCTCAAAATGGCCCCGGAAGTTAAAACCTGCTAAAAATAGTAAATTGCCAAAATGGCCAGAAAATTGTTTTGAGCCATTTGAAAAAGGTGGGTGGCCACCGATATCCACCTGGATCAATCCTTCCTCCTTAGGAATAAATGGTCTCCATTGCATTGAGTTCCCAAGGGGGAGGGAAAATCATTTGTTGAATCTGCATCTTGGTGAGCTGCTTGTCTTGCTAGAGAAGTCACGATGATTAGTTTGTGGAAATCTGTCATGAACCTGTGGCTAGAAGGTTTGGAGATTTTTAACTAGTCTGGCTATTTTATATGACTATGTGCAGAAGGAATATTCGTGCTTTGCTGCAACCTTGTTGACCTGCTTCGGTTGGATAGAAGGTGCTTTGGCCGAAGCTGTGGTGGCTGTAGTATCCTTCTGTTCACCCTTTGAACAGATTGTGGAGAAGATGAATTTTGTAGTATGAGATACTACCTTGCGGCACTGTTTAGGTGGGGCAGTAGTTGGAACTACCTCTAGTATCCTATAGAGATGACCCCCCAGAGTAATAATGACACTACGGGGTCGAGACTCATAGATAGCATGGCGTTTCCACATATATGGTTGGCCCAAGAGAACATCACAGACATCCAATGGGGAAACATCACATAATACCTCATCCTTGAAGGATTGGATTCCGTATGAAAATTGACATTGTTGGCTGACACAAAGATCTCGTCCTTGGCAAAGCCACCCAATGTTGTATGGTTGCGGGTGTGGTGTTGTCGACAATCCCAACTGTTTGACGACCTCTACTGAGATGAGGTTCTTCTGGCTTCCGCTATTAACAATAAAATGCAGCGGGGTCCCTTTCACCCACATCTGTGAATGAAAAAGGGACTCCCCCTCTTCTGGATCTGTTGGTTCTTCTGGTTGAATTGTTGCGGTCGTGACAATAGCAGTGGGGTCTGCGTCGATGATCTGTCTTTTACCAGTAATTTTAGAATCAGATTCTAAATCAGGGTTCGTCTCCTTGTCTTTGATCTCGGACACCAATGACTATTTTGAGTGACATTCATCAGTGTTGTGCCAGGGGCTTTTGTGGAAATCGCACCATTTTCCGGTGTCCTTCTTTGTCTTCTCGTGACCCTTCTTTTCCTATGGCTTGGATTGGTTTTTGGGAGACTATTTGTTAGGGTTGTCTTTTTCATACTTTGGTTGTTGTGGATTTGCAGACCCGAACTCCCGTTTGTTCTAGTGCTTAAATTTCTGCTCGATTTTAACATCATATCGATAGGCAACACCGAGTGATGAGATGTCCAGAAAATCCATTTTAGTTTGGATGTATCTGTGTAGAGCCCCACGGTATTTCAAAACCAAATGTCATTCAGAGTCTTTGATACCCAGCTTGGTGTGCAAGGTATGGAAGCTATTGGTGAAATCCGAAACTGATTGGCCCTTCTCTTGTCGTAGTATGTTCCATCTCATGTATTGGTCCTCATAGTTGCCAACAGGGTAGTATCGTTCCTTTACCGCATCCACAAAAAATTCCCAAGTGGGCTTCACCCCATATATTCCAGAATCCTCTGTGGAACTCTTCTCCCGGTAAGTTTCCCACCAATGTTTGACATGGGGGAGAGCCTTAAGGAGTGCGAAGGTGATATTTTCTGTGTCTAAAAAATTATGAACAGAGAAATAACCTTCTAGCAGATTTAACCATTTATCTAGGGCATCTGCATCTATTTGACCTTCAAATACGAGAATATCAAAATTAACCTGTACCTTGAATGGTGAGGTGCCTCCAAAGTGGTCACTTGATGAAGATGCACCTGATGCTATCGACAGGCATTGAAGGATGTGGGAAAAATTCTCCATCATTTCGTCCCTCTGTCGCGTGAGAGCTTGCTCAAGCAATAGACTAATAAGATCGTCTGCTCCATTGTTTTTATTTTCTTCTGCCATTGAGGGTTTATTGGGTGTGCGAGAGTGATTTTCCTTGAGAGAGACAATCTTGAGACCCAACTTTCTATTCTCAAACCTCGTCGGGGACATGCACTGAAAAATGATCAAGAGCAGCCTGCTCTGATACCACTGATCTGGATTATTTTCGACACGAAATGAGAGCGGAGATATAATAAAGAAATGCACAGAGATATTGCATACCTTCAATAATATAACAGAAATGTATCAGAGATACAACCATAAACATAGATACACAGTAATACATGATTTCTATTAATCAGAGAAATATACAGAGACTGTAAAAATACAGAGTGAAAGACTCGCTAGAATGGTGGCAGCTTATCTCTGAGAAGAGATGTGATGGCTACTTGCATTTGCAAGAAGATGATTAAAATCAGGCTCTGAAGGAACTTTTACAATAAACAGGAATGCCAAAATTTCTATACATCCAAAAACCTAACCTTGGGAGATGAAGCACCAAAAGTCATGTGGGCCCTGTTTGGGTAAGTTGGTGCATCAACTTCCCGGGGTCGTAACTTTTGCATACGATCTCCGTTTTAGGCGTGTGATAGCTCGTTAGAAAGGTATTGTCGAGGAGATTCATTTTGGGGGCTAAATAATGCCTTCAGATATCATTTATAACCTATATATCTAAAAACATTCATTTGGACCCTCAAAATGGCCCCGGAAGTTAAAACTTGCTAAAAATAGTAAATTGCCAAAATGGCCAGAAAACTGTTTCGAGCCATTTAAAAAAGGTGGGTGGCCACCGATATCCACCTGGATCAAAGAGGAACAAGAATGGTGTACCAAAATTAGGGCTCTGTGGATAAATGAAGGATACCACAACATAAAGTTTTTCATCAATTTGTGAACGTTCAAAGAAACCTCAACTCAATCTGGGAAATCAAATATGAACAAGGAAAGGTAGTTTCTTCATTTGAGGACACAGATAAGCTCGAGGTAAATTTTTACAACAATCTTTTTTCATACCCCCCCATGATGCCCTATCCAAGAAATACAGGAAGTTGTAGAAAAATTCCCTACCATCATTATCGTTGAAATGGACCTTTCCTTAGAAGAAGAAGTGACAGAACCAAAACTAAAGGAAGCATTTGTATCCATGAGAAGTGGTAAAAGTCTAGGCCTAGACAGAGTAACAGTGGAATTTTTCAAGGCCTTATATGACCTTCTAAAATAAGATTTGATTCTAATGATAAGAGAATCACAAAAGGAAGGAAGATTTCATGGCCCTCTCAATGCAACCTTCCTGTGTCTCATCCCAAAGAAATAATTCCCCTCTTCCTTTGAGTACTATGGAACGATCACTTGCTGCAATGTAATCTACAAATTAATCACCAAGATCATCTCTAGGAGACTCAGGCCAATTCTAAGTGAAATCATTGGTGAGGAGAAATTCGGCTTCCTACATAATAGACAGATACACAATGTTGTAGTCGTAGCTCAGGACATGCTCCACTCAGTCAAGAAAATAAATCTTAAGGATGCCATCCTGAAATTGGACCTTTCTAAAGCCTATGACCATGTAAAATAGACTTTCCTATGTTTATTCCTAATCCAAATGGGCATGAGTTTAAAAACCATCAACTCGATAATGGGATGTATCCAAAGTGCCTCCTTTTCCATCCTCATCAATGGGGCCCCATCTAATTTTTTCAAAGCATTCAAAGGTCTTCATGATGGTTGGCCCCTTTCCCCCTTTCTTTTCCTAATCGTAGTGGAATCTCTCAGTCATATGATAAAGGAGGAAAGGTCTAAGGGATTCTTAAGAGGAATTGCAATCTCTAAATCAAAATCAATCACACACCTTTTATTTGTAGATAACATATTCTTCTTCTTCTACGAATCACGGAGGAATTTGAGCATTCTCAAGGATATTTGAAACCTCTTATGCAAAGCTATGGTAATGAAAATTAATATGTAAAAGTCCTATCTTCTTCATCACTATAAGAATGAAGAAGAAGGCTCTATCATCAACACTATCCTCACCCAAAGGAAAAGCATTTCCAATGGACTAAAGTACCTAGGTTTTAATTTAAAACCTGAAAACTACAAAAAATAATATTGTGGATGGTTAATAAGAAAGGTCGAGGCCCAATTAGTCATATGGGTCAATAGAATCCTCTATAGAGGAGGAAGACTAGTACTAATCAAAGCATTCCTAGAAGGAATTCCTGTCTACTAGAATTCAATAGTTGAAGTTGCAAAAGGAGTCCTGGATCATATACGACATTTAATATTTTTCTTCTTGTGGAAGGGACATAATGCACAAGGAGGACCCCCTTTGGTCAAATGGAACTCAATTGTGGCACCAAAAGAACTGGGGGGTTGAGGGTTAAAAAACTTAAGACTCTTCATGCAAGCCTTAGTGGGAAGGAAGCTTTGGTGCCTAACTTTGGGTAACACTCTATGGGTAAGAGTAATCAACTCCAAGTACTTTCCTTCTTTCTATTCCTGATTGGTTTCAAGAATGTTTTAAATCCACTAAAGGTTCAATTTTCTGGAAATTACTTGTTCAAGCCTTCCCCCTAGTTGGTAAGTGGACTGTCTCACGCACCAGAAATGGGGAAAATGTGAGATTGGGTGAAGATCCTTCGCTGGGTGATGGAAACAATTACAAACTCACCCAACCTCTACTTTAGTTCCTAAAAGGAAAATACATTCTCTTTCTGAGCGAACTCAACATTAGTTTCCCCAATTGAGAAGAAGAGGGGGCTGGAAAATTGCATATCCCCTGGATCCCCCCCTAAATATATTGGACGAATGGAACTCTTTCATTTCCCTATTATTTGAAAACTTCATTACCCTAGATAGAGAGTATGAGGACTACCATTTTTGGTCAAAAATACCATAGAATGGCTCTTACTCAGTTAAATTAGGCAACAAATCCTAGCTAGAAGAAAAATATGAGATACAACGAAAGTAGTGGTGGAAGCCCTTGTGGAAAATCAAGGCTCACCCCATATGTAAAGTGACTCTATGTATAGATCTATACAACAAACTGTTGAATTGGGAAAACTACCTCAGGAGAGGTTGGTGTGGACTGACACAAATTGCACCCTCTTCCTCGACAGAGACCTTTGCGCTGACCTCCCAGTCTTTAAGGATCATTCAAATTCCCCTTTGAGCCAGAGCGGCTCATTTGATTCCCTCTAGAATCTCAAATTCCCGATCCACAGGTCCTTCTTTTCCCCTATCACGGCCTCTGCACCCACCTATGACTTTTCCTCGATGATAATTTCAGGTTTTGGGGTTTTCTGATCCCCGATGTCAAGAGTCCCCGATCTCCGATGAAGCAATTCGTCGATGCGCCCCTTTTTTTTAAACTTAGCCCTCGCCTGGCTATGCTCTAGTCCATATGACCCACTCTCATAAGACCGCAGCCTTATCTCTTTCGGGGGTTTTGGGCTTCGAAATCTCGAGGTGCTCCAATTTTTGTTAGCCCTCGAGGATAGACTTTTGGTCCACGCGACCTCCCCTTATATGACCGTAGTCATACTTCTTATCGGGGTTACAGATATCGCAATGCCAAAATGCATAAACACTTTGTCTACGATATTCCTGATATCTTGACTCACGATTTCCCGATTAACAATTCACCTATCGAGACTTTCTCCAATAATCTGGATCTCCACCTGATCCAGGTGGATATCAGGGGCCACCCACCTTTTCCAAATGGCTCAAAATAGTTTTATGGCCATTTTGGCAATTTACTATTTTTAGCAGGTTTTCACTTCCGGGGCCATTTTGAGGGCCCAAATGAATTTTTTTCGAGATAGATGTTCTCAATGATATCTGAAGGCATTATTGAGCCCCCAAAATGAATCTCCTCGACGATACCTTTCCAACGAGCTATCACACGCCTAAAACGGAGATCGTATGCAAAAGTTACAACCCTGGGAAGTTGATGCACCAACTTACCCAAACGGGGCCCACATGACTTTTGGCGCTTCATCTCCTAGGGTTAGGTTTTTGGATGTCTAGGACTTTTGGCATTCCCGATTATTGTAAAAATGCCTCTAGAGCCTCATTGTAATCATCTTCTGATGGATGCGAGTAGCAGACACATCTCTTCTCAGAGATAAGCTACCAGCACCTTAGTTAGTTTATTTACATTCTGTCTGTAAGCATTTTTCAGTCATTAATGAAATGAAGTCTTATTTCCGCTGCATCTCTGTGTTTATGTGTATTTCTGTATTTCATTGTGTTCCTACATAAATCCGGATCAGTCCATGCAGTCTACGGATCAGTGGTATCAGAGCAGGTTGCTCTTGATCATTTTTTCAGTGCATGTCCCCGACGAGGTCTGAGTATAGCAAGTTGGGTCTCGAGCTTGTCTGTCTTGAAGACAATCGCTCTCGCACACCCAAGAAACCCTCAATGGCGGAAGAAAAGAAAAATGATGGAGCAGACGATCCTATCAGTCTGTTGCTTGAGCAAGCTCTCACGCGACAGAGGGACGAAATGATGGAGAATTTTTCCC
>ML777407.1:755054-770555 GCA_009831015.1 Picea engelmannii | reverse complement strand
TGTCTGTAAGCATTTTTCAGTCATTAATGAAATGAAGTCTTATTTCCGCTGCATCTCTGTGTTTATGTGTATTTCTGTATTTCATTGTGTTCCTACATAAATCCAGATCAGTCCATGCAGTCTACGGATCACCACCACATGTCCCCAACTGATGGATGGCTTAGATCAATTCCAGTATTTCCAACATGGATTTATCCGACCTCTTGTCCTCTAGATTCTCGAAATACCGAACCCCGATATGCCGTTGGGATCTCCCCTTTCGGGACTTTTCCTGATATTCTAGATCTCTGCCACATGTCCCCAACTGATGAAAAACCCTGATCCAATCTCGTTGTTTCATAGTTTCCGATGCTCCGATGACAGAAATTCTCTGTCAACTCAAAACCATGGTAGCCAATATACAAATGGGTCACTTAATCTCTGCCATGTGTCTCCACAAACGGACGACTCAGATCTTTCTCGGGACCTTTACCATAGAAATTCTTGATCTCTTGTCTTTGAGACTCCCGATATCCCGATCACTGAAGCCCTGATATCCCGATGCCTATTTTGGGACTCTCGCCTCCACGATTACCAGTGCCCGGATCTCCGAATTTGATGATCGTGCAACACGCGTCCTCCTATGATGGACGGCTCAGATTGATTTCCCGATGGCCACGCCTCTCGTCGGGATTTTCAACCTCCTGTTCACGAAGCTAAACCTCATGTAGCTCCCAACCGATCTGATGGTTGTTGTGTATTTCTCTCTAGATCTGACCGTTCAGATCTGTCCTTCTTGTGCACTCCTTCAGAGGCTAAACTCCGCACATCTCCACCCGATCCAACGGTTGACGAGTATCTATGTGAACATCCGACGATCCACAATATCCTGGGCTCACACCTTGGAAACCTAGTCATAACTTCCTCACTCCTTCGCCAGATCTAACGACTGACGGGATTCTTTCTCTAGATCTGACGATGCAGATCGTTTCTTCTTGTGCACTCCTCCTGCTCCTTCTTGGATTTGAAATCTTCAATGGTCCAAATCTCTTTCTCTGATCGATCCAACGGATGTTATTCTCTTCCTCCTGAGATTTCACACTGTCCTCTGAGACTTGGAAGAATTTCAATCTTCCGGAGGCTTCAACCTTGGCCTTCCTTCTCTGCGAGCTCCTCAGATTTAAACCTTGCCTACGTTCTCCATGACGCTATTCCTCCTAAGATTTTTCCCTTGAATCCCCAAGGGATTCTTTGGATTCTGTGCCTCTCTAGAGTCTTCACGCACACAGTGTTGTCTCTCCTAAGCTTCTCAAATGCTCATACCCCTAAGGGATTTTATCCTTATTTCTTCTCCCACAGATGGAGAATACTTGGATGCCCTCCTGGCTATCCTTCTGCTCAAGCAACCTCTTGCTGAGTCTGCAGGGTGTTCAGTAATCTTGTAAAGGTCCCTTAGTGGATTCTTCCTCTAAATTCCAGAACTCAAAGAGTTCTCTTCTCTTGTGCCTGTTTGCACACCTACTCAATGCCCACCTGGCATAATATCTTTTCATAGAACGTTCAGCAGTTCTGACTTCTTTTGTGCACCTATGCACCTTCTCAATGCCCACCTGGTAGAGCTCTTCAAAATCCTTAGTGATTCTAGTTCTTAAGAACTCACATCAGATTTTTTTCCCTGTGCACTCCTTGCACCTTCTCAATGCCCACTTGGTAGATCTTCACAGAGCTCCTCAGAGCTTCTGTCTGCAACTGTGTTCTTCCTCCATAGCCTTGCCTCCAAGGTATTCAGCAACCTTGAGGTCTTCCTTGAGTTGTTGACTCCAGTTCCTGTGCCACAGCACGTCTTTTTCTGAACCCGCAGAATTCAGAAGTGCAAACTCTGTGCACGGCTATCAGAACCCACAACGTTCTATCACACCCTCCTGGTATGAAGTCTCAAAGACCCTCAAACCTGGAAATCAAACACACTCCTGAGAACAGCTTGTAACAAGGTCTCGACTCTTCTCCCTTCTACTCTCTACTCGCATATTCTAACTCAACTAGCTACAACCACTCCCAAAATGAGATACGAAATATCTTTTACCTGAGGGGGCTCTTCGAGCTCTTCCCTCCAACCTACCTACCCTATTCAATTATATTGAATGGGTTGTCTAGTCCAGCATCTGGATCTAGATCTCAGCCTTACAACTCATTAAAGGCCTATCTACCTAATGCCTGCACAAAGGCACGACTTCACAACTCACTAGATTAAACATTTAATTACATTAAATTCAAATTCCAAAAGAGGCTACGCCTCTCTCTTCATTGCACGATTTGAATTCGCTAACGTGGCTGGTTGGTTGGCTGACTGATGTGGAGAGATGCTCCTGCATCATACTCCTCAGCTACAAAATTCATGAGCTCTTGCTCATGAGCTTCCCATCTCTGATGTTGAAATCCTCCTGGATCCCAAATCATCGTCTGGAGCTTTTCATATGCTCCATCTCCTTGCTGTTGTTGCTTCTTCCTTTTTGCTCAGCTGCTCCTTACTGGCAGTTTTTGCTGATGGAATCATCAGCCTTCTGATCTCCTCGATCACTGCATCCAGCTGCTCTAGTGGCTGGTCCTGTTTTTGCTGTCTCCCTAGCTGCAAAAATTTTTGGCACATGGGCAGATCACTATGATCTCCCATGCTTTCTTCATCAGCTTCCAACTTCACCTATTGGATGTGCACACTCTGCACTTTCACCCTTCTCTCCAGGGCTTCTATCTATTCATACAGATCAGCCAAATTAATGTTCTCTGCTTCTTCTTCTTCCTCTTCTTCTTCTTCTGCAAACTCCCATGTTCCAGTCTTTTCAGCTTCCTGGCTGAAAATATTGAGCCATTCCACAGAATGCTCATCATTATCTTTTTCTTCTTCTTGGGAAGCTTCAGATATCTGCTCCAATTTGTTCTCCCTGACAGTCTAAACTGGTTGTCCTTCTGCTGTTGCTACTTCATCTGCAACACAAAATTCTACCTCCTCCTGGGAAAATGGTAGGAATATATGAATTCCCCCAATCATCATAAGGCTTCTCAAATATTTCTCGTCTGTTAGCTGCATCTGCTGATCTAAATCCATCTCTAAATTTATGAGACCCTCTGATAGCCTCATCTTCTCATCCCTGCCTACCTGGAAATATGGGATGTCTCTACTGCCCTCCTGGCAGACTATGAGATCAACTGATCCCACCTTCATCATCACTCCTTGCTGAATTGAACTCACCTCCGAGTCCATGATACTTTCAGACAGTCTCGAATGCTCATCTCTACCCACCTGGCAATTTGAGATCCTTCTACTACCCTCCTGGTAGTCTTCGAGATCCTACAATGACCTCATTTCATTTCCCAGCTGGCAATGTGAAATTCCATGGCTTCCTTTCTAACAGTCCATGATATCCCGCAACGATCTCAACTCCTTTCCCACCTGGCAATTTGGAATTTCTTCTCTACCCTCCTGGCAGTGCTTGAGATCTTCAGCTGATCCCAATTCATTCTCTTCACCAAGAATTTTTCCAGTCTCTGGTTCACATATCTGAACCATCTCTTCTTCTGGTCCATTGAGGTTTTTAGCATACCTCAACCATCCTCTTAAAAACCTACACTGTATTATAGCCATCAACTCCTTGACTGACCATTTTGCTTTCATCTTCTTCATGGGCCATTCATATACCCATCTCGGCTTGGCTTTATGTTGCATCCGCAATGCAAGATTTTCTATGTCTGCCCTTATTTCAGCGAGCTCTTTATCCATTTCTGCAAGATTTTATGCCTTGCTCTTCCTCCCAACATGCCTATGGCCCTCAGTAGCCATGTTGTTGTCCCTGTCTTCTCTCCTGACAAACTTGTTGTTGTCACTCTGCACCAAGAGTGTTTCCAACTTCATCCTACAGTCTTCCTGACTGCTTACGGACTGTTGCCTACCTGCAAACAGATCCTTACAGAGTCTCCAGCACTCTGTCTTCCTTTTCCTTCTCATTTCACCTGAAATATATAGATGAAATCCCACTCTGATACCACTCTGATGTAGAACGCACCCTCTGCCTCGACAAAGACCTCTGCACTGACCTCCCGATCTTTAAGGATCGTTCAAATTCCCCTTTGATCCGGAGCAGCTCATTTGATTCCCTCTGGAATCTCAAATTCCTGATCCACAGGTCCTTCTTTTCCCCTGTCACGGCCTCTGCGCCCACCTATGACTTTTCCCTAATGATAATTTCGGGTTTCAAGGTTTTTTGATCCCCAATGTCAAGAGTCCCCCATCTCTGATGAATCAATTCACTGATGCACCCCTTTTTTTTTTAACTTATCCCCCGCCTGGCTACGCTCTAGTCCATATGACCCACTCTCATAAGACCACAATCTTATCTCTTTCGGGGGTTTTGGGATTCGAAATCCCAAGGTGCTCCAATTTCTGTTAGCCCTCCAGGATAGACTTTTGGTCCACGTGACCTCCCCTTATATGACCACAGTCATACTTCTTATCGGGGTTACAAACATCACAATGCCGAAATGCATAAACACTTTGTCTACGGTATTCCTGATATCCCGACTCACGATTTCCTGATTAACGATTCTCCTATCAGGACTTTCTACGATAATCTAGATCTCCACCACGTGTCCCCAACTAATGGACGACTCAGATCAATTCTGGGATTTCCAACATGGATTTACCCGACCTCTTGTCCTCTGGATTCTTGAAATATCGAACCCCGATATGCTGATGGGATCTCCCCTTTCGAGACTTTTCCTGATAGTCTGGATCTCCGCCACATGTCCCCAGCTGATGGACGACCCTGATCCAATCTTGCTGTTTCAAAGTTTCCGATACTCCGATGACAGAAATCCTCTGTCAACTCAAAACCCTGGTAGCCAATATACTGATGGGTCACTCGATCTCTGCCACATGTCTCCACAAACGGATGACTTAGATATTTCCCGGGACCTTTACCATAGAAAATCCTGATCTCTTGTCTTCGAGACTCCTGATATCCTGATCGCTGAAGCCCTGATATCTCGATGCCTATTTTGGGACTCTCGCCTCCATGATTACCAGTGCCCGGATCTCCGAATTAGATGATCGTGCAACACGTGTCCTCCTATGATGGATGGCTCAGATTGATTTCCCGATGGCCACGCCTCTCATCAGGATTTTTGACCTCCTGTTCATGAAGCTAAACCTTGTGCAACTCCCAACCAATCTGATGGTTGTCGAGTATTTCTCTCTAGATCTGACGATTCAGATCCATCCTTCTTGTGCACTCCTTCAGAGGCTAAACTCTGCACGTCTCCACCCGATCCAAAGGCTGACATGTATCTATGTGAACATTCAATGGTCCACAATCTCCTTGGCTCACACCTTGGAAACCCGGTCATAACTTCCTCGCTCCTTCGCCAGATCTAATGGCTGACGGGATTCTTTCTCTAGATCTGACGGTGCAGATCGTTTCTTCTTGTGTGCTCCTCCTGCTCCTTCCTGGACATGAAATCTTCAATGATCTAAATCTCTTTCTCCAGCCGATCCGACGACTATTGTGCTCTTCCTCCTGAGCTTCCACACTGTCCTTCGAGACTTGGAATAATTTCAATCTTCCAGAGGCTTCAACCTTGGCCTTCCTTCTCTATGAGCTCCTCAGCTTTAAACCTCGCCTGCGTTCTCCACGATGATATTCCTCCTAAGATTTTTCCCTTGAATCCCCAAGGGATTCTTTGGCTTATGCGCCTCTGTAGAGTCTTCACGCACACACAATGTTGTCTCTATTAAGATTCTCAAATGCTCAGAACCCTAAGGGATTTTATCCTTCTCTCTTTTCCCATAGATGGAGAATACTCGGATGCCCTCCTGGCTATCCTTCTGCTCAAGCAACCTCTTGCTGAGTCTGCAAGGTGTTCAACAATCCTGTGAAGGTCCCTTAGTGGATTCTTCCTCTAAATTCCAGAACTCAAAGAGTTCTCTTCTCCTGTGCTTGTCTGCACACCTACTCAATGCCCACCTGGGAGAGTATCTTTTCACAGAACATTCAATAGTTCTGTCTTCTTCTGTGTACCTATGCACCTACTCAATGCCCACCTGACAGAGCTCTTTAGAATCCTTAGTGATTCTAGTTCTTAAGAACTCATAGCAGAGTTCTTTCCTTGTGCACTGCTTGCACCTGCTCAATGCCCACTTGGTAGAGCCTCTGTCTACAACTGTGTTCTTCCTCCATAGCCTTGCCTCCAAGGTATTCAGCAACCTTGAGGTCTTCCTTGAGTTGTTGACTCCAGTTCCTGTGCCACATCACGTCTTTTTCTGAACCCGCAGAATTCAGAAGTGCAAACTCTGTGCACGGCTATCAGAACCCACAACGTTCTATCACACCCTCCTGGTATGAAGTCTCAAAGACCCTCAAACCTGGAAATCAAACACACTCCTGCAAATGCAAACCTACAGCATACATCTACAACACATATGAACACGCACAGACATTCATTCAACATATGAATACATGCAGGAAAAACTGCTTATGTTATATTAAATGGAAAATGCTTGTTTATACAAGGTGTTCCTGAGAACAGCTTGTAACAAGGTCTCGACTCTTCTCCCTTCTACTCTCTACTCGCATATTCTAACTCAACTAGCTACAACCACTCCCAAAATGAGATACGAAATCTCTTTTACCTGAGGGGGCTCTTCGAGCTCTTCCCTCCAACCTACCTACCCTATTCAATTATATTGAATGGGTTGTCTAGTCCAGCATCTGAATCTAGATCTCAGCCTTACAACTCATTAAAGGCCTATCTACCTAATGCCTGCACAAAGGCACGACTTCACAGCTCACCAACTTAAACATTTAATTACATTAAATTCAAATTCCAAAAGAGGTTGTGCCTCTCTCTTCAATGCACGATTTGAATTCGCTAACGTGGCTAGCTGGCTGGCTGACTAACATGGAGAGATGCTCATGCATCATGGACTTAGAAGATGCCCTTTGTGCAAAGAAAATCAAGAATCCACTACTCACATTTTTATCTATTGTCCCTATACAGAAAATGTTGTGCGTTTAATAAAAGACAAACTAAATTCCATGGATGATTGGAACCATGGTTATCTTGAAGAATGTTTCAAAACTTGGCTACAAGAAAGAATAATATCCCTATATGCAGGTCTTCCAAGTATCATTGTTAGCCTATGTATTACCTTTACCAATCACTAAGTCTAAATTGTCACCTATATTTGTATTATTCATTTAGGATATTAGTAATATATCCTAAAGTGATGACTAATAATTTAGTTAACATTGCCTAGCCACTGCATCATGCATGATTTTAGGATCTAGAGAAAATCTCTCTACAAGGTGGCATCACCCATTGTACTATAAATATGTAACATTGGAGTGAATACAAATAGTGTTGGCTAGTGAGGCTTTTCCACCATGTTGTTCTACTTGTTTATGTTTTAACAATTGGTATCAGAGCTCTTATGGTCTTAAGGGCCTGATTGCTTCACCATGGTAGTTTTCCATGGGAGGTGAGGTGCACTCCAAGTCAACCATGGTGAATTTATTTTTTTACATTTGAATCTTCCTTCTGCAATTGTTGCATTCCATCAATCAAGTTATGTTCGAGATCAGTGATTGAATCTTCCCTCTTCATGGATCTGCAGATGTGGTTGTGAATTATGCAGATATACATTCATTTATTTTGCTGAGGAACTCGATCTGGGATCAACACATTCCTTTTCTCATACTTAGTGAGACCATCGCACTAGCTCATAAAGAGAGTGTGGTGATTTGGGATTTATGAGAGCATGGTGATCTGGGATTTACTCCCTCACGGAAGGGCCCAAGATAATGGGAGATTGCACAGAGTTAAAAAAAGAGATCAGGATCCACAATTTGGTGTTCCAGTCATTGGAAACCTCAGATTCTCCACTGCGTTGAGAAAAGGAAGTTATGACCTGCATTGTTGTTGTTGGGAACTAGTGGGCTGATCCAAAGGGTCAATTGGGTGAATTCTTCGTTGGGTAAAAATTTATGTGAGAATGTGGAGGAGCCCATAGATCTACGAGAGAAGGATACTTTGTGGAGGATTTTGTGTGGGCTCGAAGAGGATGTAGACGATAGCTTGCAGAAGATCCACTTGGAGATCTGACACCAGATCACGAGATCGTTGAAGATCAGATCGTGTGGACGTCATCTTTATTCAAGAATATGTGATCAATGCACTAAGGAAGAATATCCTTCGAGTGGAACACATCTCTTTTTCTTGACTAGGCAATTTACTAAGGAAGACCACTATGTGAAGAGCCTATGGAATCACCTTGATATTCTGAGCCATGTTGTTGTGTAATGGGTATTCACGGGTTATTTGGTTGAGAATGTATGAAGCTGCTCCAATGCCGACTCGATCTGTTAGAAATATATGAAGCTACTCCATTCAACAATTAATATTGCTTTCCTCCATAGAATTGAAATGCCTGTGAGTCCTGTTGATCTAGGACTTCTCTGCTTTGGCCAACACTTGTTGATACGTAATGTTAGATTTCATGAGTCCTTTCTCATAAACAAATAGCTCTAAGTCACCAACCGTAACAACATGCTTGTTTCCATGGAACCAGCGACCGAGTAGAAGGTGAAAAGTGTGGGAAAGCAATAAGAGTAAAAGTAAGGGGCAGGCGTAAATTATGATCCATTTGAATTTGGAAGCCAAAAGGGGTGATGATTTTCATTTGTTGACTGGAGACTTTCGAGCTTTGGAATCTGAATCAACCACATTTTTAGAGGCCTTAAAGGATCGAACTCATCTCCTGGGCATTGTTGCGCTTCTACTACCAACAAAATCGACAATTTGATATCCAACAAAAGTGATTTGAGCCTCCAACAATTTGATCTGTTCTTTGCTCTCACACACTGGTATTTTCATCTATTTTTTTCGTTCAATTTGAAATACTATGCATCTGAAGGAGTAGCTGATATATGTATAAGTGAAGAGTCGATCTCCTTCATTATTGGTAAGTGTATGCCAATTTCTCCATAAGTAAGTGAATCATATCTCAAAGAGATGGCCCACGCTCATCTAGAGATGCCCCATGCACAACCAAAACAAACACGGTTTAGATCTAAATATCATGCCATTGAATAGTATTCAATGGGACTCTATCGACTCTCTTTAGCATCAGATTCAATATGCTTTAAGTGTGTGAGTAATTGGCAGGTTTTTTGGAGTGAGAAGCAATGCCGGCAACCCAGAAAAAAGGATCTATGATTCACCAACAAGGACCTACACACTCCTTTGGGCCATGCTCCTCGAAAGAGCCTTTGGATTTGAAGTTGCAATTTGCGAGTCCACCCTCCTCGCTTTTTTTTCTCTCTAATGCATATAAATTGCTTTATGCATAAAAGTCAAAACTTTACTTTGATATTTAACATAAAGTATATGGTTTAAAGCTTTAAACCTAGAGGTATTTACTTTGTGATATATGCCATTTATATTTGTTTTTATGGTTGCTTCATGAAGCGAAAGGTTTTGAAAAAGTAAAAATGTTATAAATTCAAAAGGCATTGGGAAAGTAGGATGAATACTTGGGAGAAAGAAAAAGTAAAAAGGAGTTATTTTATATTATTGTCACATTATGTGATATGAGTAATAAGGAGTTACTTTTTGAACTAGAATTTGCTATATTCCAAAAGATTGACTTACTTTATCTTTACCAAGATCCAAGAACCATTATCCTTGGTAAAGTAAAATACTTGAACCTTCTTTCCATGGTGAAAGTCAAAGTTGTTCAAGCTAAGGTTTGGTATAAGTGGTCAAGAGTCAAAGTCAAGTTGAGAGTTTAAGTTAAAGTTGAAATTGAAGATGAAGTGACAAAGAGATATTTGTAACAAACATAATCAAATTGCTTCATATTTGGTTCTTGTGTCCTAGATTCACCCGAAATTGAATAAGGGGATCTTAGGTACACTTTGTGTAGTGTGTTGTGGTGAAATTTTCATGAAGGCTTATATTGTTTACTTTCTAGTTTTAACATAAACAAACTTACAATGTTAACATTTAATGCAACACACACAAGGTCAAGAACAATGTTACTCATGCACATGCATTCAACAAAAAGTAACACAAATCAAACATCTACAAAGAATACTAAAGCAATGAACAAGACAAGCTCATAATCAAAGGAGAACTAGACTCAAAAGCATCGACAACACATTCAAATTTGAAGAGTAATTCAACTTCTGAATCATGATTTATTGTAACTTGCAAATTGTCCTTTTGTAAGTTTACTTGTCATTTTGAAATCAAGTTGAGTTGAATTGAATTTGTCATAAGGTGCATTTTCGGCTAAGCCCGACACCCTAGAGTCATTTTGAGTCCTAATTGACAAGGATGAGTACTTGAAACTCAAATCATTGTAAACATAAAGTCTTTGGGATGCATTTTCAGTAGTAACCGACATCCTCAACTTGCTATAAACAAGTTCAAGCAAAGCAAGTTCAAGTGAGCATGAATAGCAAGCGAGCGTGAAGTTCAAGCAAGCGATTCAATTGAGAAAGTTGCAGATAAGACTTCTTCTCTCGAGTCAAATTATAATCAGGATCTACCTGCACAAGGAGACCTCATTTAGTGTTTTTGAAATGGCTCGAAGTCTCAAATTATTAGAGTTAATGAACACTCTAATAAACACCACTGAAGACAACACAGTGATATTAAACAAAACAAATCTTCAATCAGTGCTAACTTGTTTGCAAATGACACAAGATAAAGTTAGACTTCTTCAATCTCTATCCCTACTATTGAATGATGAAATTAGGGATCTCAAAAATCAACAGCTAGTGAAGTGTTCTGAACTAGTTTTTGTTCAACACAAACCTCTCTATGATGATGATAATGATGATGATGATGATGTTTTTAATCAACAATCAGTGAAGGAACAACATAGTGTTACAACTTCAGAATCAGTTTCAGACAAAATTGAATCTATTCATGAACCTACATTTCAAGAGTTTTCTTTTGAATTCAATGAAGAAAACCTTTCAATGCTGCAACAACATGAAGTAAATTAACTTCCACAGATTTCAAAGAAACAGGTTCAGAATAATCTTTCCAAGCCCATCATCAGAACTTGGGAAGAAATCATTTACAACAAGAATAGAACAGGACTTGGATATGGAAAGGAAGTTACCTTTCATACTCCTGATTATTCCAGACCAATCAAGTTCCATAGTGTTGGATTCCTTCAAGAAGATTCACTTTCACCTGTTCAATTTCAAGATCAGAATGATAAGTGCAAACATTGAAATCGAGTTGGTCACATGGAGAATCAGTGTTTTGACCTCCATCCTTGCCATCATTGTGGCAAGCATAACCATTCTTCAGAAATATGTTCAACGCTGAAGAAACCTGGAATATTGAAGATTCACTATGAGTGGATTGACCCTTGGCAATGGTCATCAACAACCAAGCGATTACATAAGTCTTACCGTAGAATTCAATCTCAAGTAAAGACCAATCTTCTAGCGCATAACATTTTTGTACCTCACATAAGTGGTCCCCTTATGGCATAGCTTTCAAGAATGGCCCTCACAGGATGAGATAACATGTGGTTTTTTCTGCATGCCCACTTTATGTTGTACTCAAATGGAACAAATATGGTACTCTCTTGAGCCTAGAAGGGGGGAGTAAAATGATGTAACTCTCATGCACCTTAAGGGGGGGAGTTCAAAATTCCAGTGATGATGGTTCATGAAACCACTTGTGGTCTCTCCTTTCAGCTGACAAAGGGGGGAATTGATGATGGAATTGGTTGTCAGACAGAAAGTTTCAACAACAAAAAACATCAAGTATGCCAGATGGGCATGAAATTTGCCAAATGGGCAACTGCGGTTTGTAGATGACAAACTTTGGCAGAATTATGGTTCAATAAGTTTAAGTTTAATCATACATAATTTGGATGTTAATTTTGATTTTGAGAGCAATGATGTGGACGTTTGGTTCACATAGATGGCCATTCGACCTAGCAGAGGACAAGAGGATCCTTCTGCATTATAGCTTGGCATTTGATTGAGTTGTCAGGAATTTTTTCAAGGATATGTCAGACTAGAAGTTGATTCACTTCTCTTGGATCGCTCTCATCAGATTGGAGTTTACATTAAATAAACAATTTTCATGCATCCTGGCTCACATGATTACATAGTGAGATTTTCCAGAGGTAGCAGACTTTGGCAAGATTATGGTTCGATGACTTGCAATTGAATCATACACATGATACATTGGGATGCTATTGGACACCTAAAAGTGTCAAGATTGGTTAGTGGTTATCCAAAAACCATCAGATACATGGTATCAATTGGTTAGTGGTCATCCCAAACCACAAATTCAAAGAGCGTTTTCAGTGATACACTGATAGTAGAGTGGTGATACTACATGTTCACCAATTAGCAGAAGGCATCAGATTATTCTAGCTAAAATACTTGGCAAAATGATCAAATTGTCAAGCAATCAGGGAATGTTCAGATATTGCAGTTGTTCACTTCCATATCTCAGCTCTCTTCTAGTTCATTTCAAATGAACAAGTTCAACATATAGATTGGCAGTTTTTTTCAGGCGGTTCTTCTGTGAGGCTTAGCTGAGGAGTTTCAATATGAAGACTTGGAATTGATACCAGTTTATTCTTTATTGTTGGTATTGTTGATTGGAATTGTGATTGAGGGGGGGATTGTTAGCCTATGTCTTACCTTTACCAATCACTAAGTCTAAATTGTCACCTATATTTGTATTATTCATTTAGGATATTAGTAATATATCCTCAAGTGATGACTAATGATTTAGTTAAGATTGCCTAGCCTAGTCATCATGCATGATTTTAGGATCTGGAGCAAATCTCTCTATGAGGTGGCATCACCCATTGTACTATAAATATGTAACATTGGAGTGAATACAAATAGTGTTGGCTAGTGAGCCTTTTCCGCCATGTTGTTCTACTTGTTTATGCTTTATCAATCATGATCACAAACATTTGGTGGGAAAGAAACAGTGTTGTCTTTAAAGATAAGACACTTTCCCCAGAAGTAACATCGACTTTATCACTTAGACAGGATGAAGAATTTAAGACAGAGTCTCAATCAAGCAAACAATGATTCTTAGTCCCCCCACCCATCGATTACACCATCGCTTGGGGTTATTTCGATGGGGCCAGCCAAGAACATCCTCCTGCATTGATGTCAGGGTTATTATGTATATCATCCATAGCCACTACATCCATATCAAATATTCAACAGGAGGTGGAACAAACAATAGAGAAGAACTAATAGCACGTTTGACTCTTTTGGAAACAACCAAAGAAAAAAATCTAACAAAGCTTCAAGTGTTCGATGACTACAAACTGCTGATTGATTGGGAAAGAGGCCAAAACAACATCCAAAATCCTAGACTGGTTGGCTTCAGTACTGAGAGATATCAAGCTCACCTTCAGAAATTTCGAATGGTTTTCTTTTTAGCATATTCTGAGGGAATTCAACACAAAAACAAATGAACTCTCTAAAAAATCTTTGCAGCTGCCAAAATGAGCTTTCTTTGAAGGCACAAAAATTGAAGCAATGGAATTCAACATCTGAAAAAATGTTTTTCTTATAAAACTATAAATGTTTTGAATAGTTAGAATAGTTCTTATTAGTGCATATGTTATAGTATAACATATGCACCACATATGTTATATAGTATAGTATAACATATGCATTGCATATGTTATAGCATCAACCCATATGTTATATAGTATAGCATATGCACTGCATATGTTATAGCATCAGCCCATATGTTATATAATATAACATATGCACTATATATGTTATAGCATATGAGATATTAGATTGTATAGTAAAAGGCCTTAAAAGATCTCTTGGTATAGGTAGAACAAATCTATGAAAAAGCTTACTAAAACTGGATTTGAAAGACAACATGTATATTCGTTTTTGAATATAACTGTTTTTTTACATAAAAACAAATATAAATATAAACAATAATTTGAATTTACTATCTATCTATCTATCTATAATGTATCAAATGCTACATATATTAAAATATATATTCAAATTTGAGTTTTCTGAAGTTTAAATTTAACAATTTTTTAAATTAAAATTATAAAATTTTTAATTAAAATATAATATTTTTAATTAAATTAATTTTAAAAATATAAAACTTTAAATATAAATATTTCATTATTTATTATTATTATTATTTAAACACTTTCATTTTTATATTTTATCTGTATATCATAAAGATTGGATTTTTATACATTCCCAATAATTACATTATTATTAGGAATGTATAATGCGTTACATTGAATCATACCAGTAAAATTGGATTTTTAAAATATAATTGCATTTTTATACCTGTAAAGTTGGATTTTAAAAATATAATTCCATTTTTATACCTGTAATACATTAGGGTGTGGAAAGTACCATTGTTACCAAAATAGTAGGTTGTCAGATATAAAAAATCTAAACAAAACACGGAATCATATAAGCGTATAAGATGAACAAAATACACGGATTGACATAATTTTAAAATGCTGTTGCACCATCCAGCCAGGGAAAATGGACATTGATAAAGGCAAATTCAATTCGCTAAAAAATTGTGAGTACCCTATTGTATGCAACAATGAAAAAGTTCAGAGTCAAGCGCCAGTAAGTTAAGAGAATTTGTACGGAACGTTGAGGCGCTTCGCTCTAAAATTGCTCTGCGCAAGTTGAGACGCTTGAATTATTGCTGGTCTCCAGATCCAAAACCACTGCCCATGCCCTGATATATTTCGGTAAGATCGGGACAGTAATATTGGAGGGAGGGCTCGGTGGGAATAGGATGCTGCAGTGCCGATGCAGAAACCGCAGGAACAGTACTAGAACTGGGTTGTGGCAATGAGGGGTTAGGGACCGACATTGCTAGATACTTCTGCATAAGATGGAGCGAAGAGAGACCCGGATTCTGCAACAGATGACCATAGTGATGAAATTCTGGAAAGTGCTGCGACATTAAGCCGGTACTACACGGAGAGTCCGTGATTGGATGAGCTTTTCCATCCCTCTCGTGCACTTCGACTGGAAGATTTAGTTTTGCTTGCGAGCCTCTGAACCTGCAAGCAGCCTCCTCGTAAATACGTGCCGCCTCCTCTGCGGTGTCAAAGGTGCCCAGATACACCTTTGCGTCCTTGCTTGGATCGCGAATCTCTGCTACCCACTTACCCCCAGACTTCTTTCTGACTCCTCTGTGGCGTTTCTGTTTGGTCGACTTGGCTGCCTGCGCAGTAGCTTCGTCTATCCTGATCATCTGCTCATGTTCTTTGGATTGATCTCCCTGGCTCACCCTGGTATCTGCAGTTTGACAAAACACTGTTTAGATCGAATACAACTGATTGTTACCAAACGATAAAATTGTTCCTACTTTTGCTATGAATAAAACCATGATTGCCGTATGAATAAAACAACAGATGAATGCAATTACTATTTTTAATCGCCGCGACCGGTACAT
>ML777407.1:644881-743245 GCA_009831015.1 Picea engelmannii | reverse complement strand
GGGGAACCATAACTTGGAAAAATTCTTATTGGATTTGGGAAAGAATTTGTACATGAGAGAAGTTGAGTTTGTCCACTATTTAACATAGTCCATGAGGGAAAACCCAGTAAGAACCCCCTCCTCCCCCCACCCCTTCTATTTTTCGATGGATTTTTATTCAATCTTATTCTTTTAGATTTAGTTAAAAAGTTGATTAATTGAATTTTTTTTAAGAGTATCTATTTTGTGTTTTATGAGGTAGAGTTTTATGTTTTTTTTCAAAATTATAACAATTTGGGTTGTCTTAAAATGTGTAGAATTTTTTCAACTTAAAGTTCTATGGTCCAAATTTTCATCAATCAATGGAACCATAACTTTCCATATTTTTTTATTTTAATATATTATAGTTAATTTTATACATTTTATTAAGAGTTAAAAAATGGAGAAAATGAACAATTTTTTTAGGTTTATCTATTTCCGAAGTAAAGTGTTCTCTTAAAGAAAAAATATTTGGGAAAGAATTTGTACACAAGAAAAGTTGACTTTGTCCACTATTTAACATAGTGTCTTTTATTTTAATTTCTAGGACATGACGTTTTTTTCAAAATTAAGACAATTTTGGTTGTCTTAAAATGTGTTGAAACTTTTGAAAGTTCTACGGTCAAAATTTTCATCAATCAAATGGAACCATAACTTCCAAATTTTTTATTTTAATATATTATAGTTAATTTTCTACCTTTTATTTGGAGTTAAAAAATGGAGAAACTCAAGATTTTTTTTTAGGTTTATCTATTTCCGAGGAGGTTTAGGTTTATCTATTTCCGAGGAGGTAAAGTGTTCTCTTAAAATGTGTCAAAACCTCTAAACTCAAGGTTCCATGGTAAAAATTCCCATCAAACAAGGCTAACCATAACTTGGAAAAAATCTTACTCGATTTGGGAAAGAATTTGTACACAAGAGAAGTTGAGTTTGTCCACCATTTTAATATATTATATTTAATTTTCTACCTTTTTTATTTGGAGTTAAAAAATGGAGAAACTCAACATTTTTTTTAAGGTTTATCTATTTCGGAGGAGGTAAAATGTTCTCTTTAAATGTGTCAAAACCTCTAAAATCAAAGTTTCATGGTTAAAATCCCATCAAAGAAGGGGAACCATAACTTGGCAAAATTCTTAATGGATTTGGGAAAGAATTTGTACATGAGAGAAGGTGAGTTTTTCGACTATTTAACATAGTGCCTTTTATTCTAATATATTATAGTTAAGTGTCTATTAATGATCAATCACTAACAATGCTACTAACAAGATTATTATTATGCACTTCATCCTCTCTTGGGTTCTTTCCATTTCCTCCTAGTTTAAGTGGATAATGTACCTTGTTTTGTTCCTATAAAAACTTTAAAACCATAGTTGTTGATAGGAAATCACCTATAAAGACACTAGTTGAAGAGGTGTCCCAGCATATCAAGTCAATAATGACACTAAATCCCATGAAAATGAAACTATGATAGGAACATGCAAATTGGAGTAAACTAGCTCATGTATGCAAGGTGGAGTGAACTAGCTCATGCACACAAGGTAGAGTGAACTAGTTCATGCATGCAAAGTGAAAGTGGAGTAAAATAGCTCATGCATGCAAAGTAGAGTGAATTATCCCATGCATGTAGAGTGGAGTGATCTAGTCCATGCATGCATAGTCGAGTGAACTATTCCAAGCATTGCAAAGTAGATTGAACTAGCTCATGCATGTGAGGGAAAATGATGCAGGTACACCAACACCCCCCTTAACCCTAACTTAGGTGAGTATGATACATGAAAAAAAAATTGGCTCCCAACAATATGAATCCATGTTAGGCACCCAGTACAAAAAATATTCTCAAAAAGTCAGGAAAGAGGGAAAACCCAGTAAGAACCCCCCATCCCCCGAAAAATAAAAGAGAAGATAGTCGAAGTAAATTAAGCAACCTTCTTTGAAGTAGATGTCTTATTCACTCTCAAGTGAGCTTGTAAATCTATGAAATTAGACTCGGTGAAGGATTTGGGGAAGTGAATGCAACAAAACAACACCTTCTCTACAAGTGCTTTGAAGTATTTGAGATACTCAAACACTTCATTTTTATTTTTTTTCTGAGAAAATACACCCACGTTTACCATGACCAATCATCAATAAAATCAACACATACTTGGCACTTCCCATGGATGGTGAGGGAATGAGACCATGATGTCGATGTGAACAAGCTCAAGGGGTGAGGAGGCCCTCCATGCCTTCCCCTTGACAAATTTATCTTCTGGTTTCTTTCCAAATATGTAGCCTTGATAAACTCCATCAATTTTTTTTGTGTTCATTAAACTTATTACCATACACTACTTGATAAGCTGCTACAAGTAGTAGTAATTGGGGTTGTTACACATTATTTTAGTCACTCTGATGATGACCCTATAGGCATGTGTTCAGACTCTCAAAACAATCTTTTACATGGGAAACATGACTGAGTTCTTCCCCTACAAGGCATATTTTTAGAATGACGCCGCAGGCATATAATGGTACACAGTGTGGAAATCCTTGATTTCCACAAGCTGCTATATGCCCGGCTCATGGGATTTCTGCATGATGCTATATAGGCAGGGTGCGGCGGCATTTGAAGCTAAAGAAAAGAAGAAGTTTCATGAAGTTTCTAGAAGGGGAATCTTCTGGAATGTGAGGTGTCATCTGTATGGTTTTGATTCTACTAGCTTCTATGATTTGGTGGGATCATCCTCATACTTGTAAACCACTTAATCTTCTCCTATATAATAATGGATTTCTCATGGAAAAGGTTAAGCAATATTGAGCAAAGAATTGTTGAAAGAATAGGCTAAAGACTGTGTGAAGGATCCCATTACAACTGATGCTTGAGGACTCCATTTGTCCATCAATATTGTGTGAACCATCTTCATATAAATTCAAAGCAAGTGTATGTGTGTGTTGGAACAAAGGACCACCGAAAGGGAACTTGCGACATCAAGGCAATTTAGTTATATCTTCCACTTTTACTTAATATGATATGGTGACATGTTTCTTTCCCATAAAATCATCAACATTTTTTTACATCACTCCTTGATCACATGTTTACGTCTCCATTAAATCTACAATTGTTGCTTTCACTTTGGTTGGTTTGTGTCATTGCAAATCTGATCTCACAAGAGCACTGGAGTGAAGAAGGGACAACAGAGATATAAGGAAGTGGTATCTAAAGGTATGCCATCTATTCCTTCTTTGTAGTAAATTCAATGGTAGCAACTTAGGGAAAGCTTTATGTCCTCTCTTGTTTTGTTCTAGATCTAGGTGGATCTAGGGAGATTGGTTTATGTCTGCATTGACCGATTTATCCAATAACAAAATTGGCGACTCCACTAGGGATACGAATTGATTGTGGTTTTTTGTTGGCCATTTTATTTTAACCTAACCTTTTTAATTGAAATTAGTCTCTGAGTCTATGGGAGATCCACTCGGGTTTTCTAGATTTGAAGGTCCACTTAGATCCTTTACCCTCTTCTCAAAATTTCTTGATTTACAGACACTTCCGCACTATACCTTATACATAGCTTGTGGAAACCTTCAATTTTCATGCCCTATATGTTTTCTTCGGTGCAAAATTTCCGCACCCTATCTGTTTCTGGCCTGCAAAAACTCTTGATTTCCGCACTGTAATGTGCTATTAGGTTGCGGCGACACCTGTGAAATTTTTTGAGTTGGGTTTTTAGCTTCAGTTAATCCCAGTTTTTCTTTGATCAAATGGGAGGGACTTTTGACGTCATCCCTTGACTGTATTATGGAAGTTTAACTTGTTGTTAAGTGATTTCGGAGATCGAACACCTCTTTTTAATTTTTTTAGTCCTTTGTTTTTTATTTTTATTGACAAGGGTATAATCTCTGAGTTAGTATTTAAGCGCTTGTTTGATTAAAAGTCTTTGATTGGATTTGAATTTTTGGATTGATTACATATTATGGATTGCTCGATGATTTGAGAAGTCATTTTTCATTTACAATTGAAGGAACACTTTCTTGTCATTTTTTACTTTTATCTCCATTGAAAGTTTGATTTGGGTGCTTATTGAGTGTATAATTTTTTCTTGCATTACTTGTCCTTTCTTCGTTTTGCCCCTGATTTGGTTTTAGGAAGAAAGAATTTAAAGTCACTTACTCTTTCAAGTAATCATATGTAAGAAAATTTGTTGCGTCCAAAAGAAGAGAACATTGAGAAACTGCATTGTCTTTTGGTTGTTTGCATTTGTGTCCATTTAAGAAAAAGAAAGTATATTCCGTAGCTTACATCATTCCAGAAATACCTTCTCCCTGCGGTAAATAGAGTTCATTGAACAAAAATTTGCATCATTCATTCCTATTTGCATATTATTGGGTCAAGGTCCTACACAACATTGGTTTCATTCTCGTCTCCCTCTTAACTAACAACAACTTTTAAAAAAAATTGTGAAATCTAAAAATCAATTAGTAACTCTTATTTTCTAGGGATCTTTTACACCAACATTAGCTAGGCTAGAGCTTTGGAATAGGCTGTGAGACACACTCTCCAAAGAACAAAATACACAATAACATCTTGTGATAGGGAGTGTTCAATTCCATTTGCAACATTTTTTCCTGTGAATCCCTTCTCACACAAGGGTCAAACCTGAGGTCACATTGAGATTGGCAGAGTTACTCACCCTACTTTGTTGATCTCAGTGTAGAGATTTCACATATTATGGGGGTCGCTTGAAGGTATACCCACAATGATGAGTGGAATCCTCTCAAGTTTATTTTGGGCTAGATACTCTGCCTTTGCCTTTGGATCAGACTATTGATTGTTTCCCGAGGCATCACTGTTGTTCTTGGTATCCTTAGTTTCCTATCTTCTTAGGGTCTTACACAAGCTGACTGTGGAGGGGAAAGTCTTCACGGTACCTGGAATTGACGTTGGCCAGAATCACTCGGGCTCCTTGGAGGGTATAACCATGATTATGTGTGGGAGCTTGCACTAAGGTGTAAGTCCATTAAGAAGGTCGTCAACGTAAGTTTTCCACCTATTTTGTCCTATCCCCTTCTTGTCTTGACTTCATGATGTTGGATTTCATCACCAACTAGTGACTTCAAAATAAGAAGGTTTTGTTTGCCTGGTCTGATTCCTAGATTTTATTAGTGAGTGTTATTTGTTTTCATAGCTGGCCATATATTTTTTCCATAAAATTTTTGGTTCATCCAACATTGACCCTCCACACCATTCACGTAGGATGCAAGGACTACCTCCGGAAGATCCAGAAGTTTCTGAACCCTTGCTTCCTAACCCACCAGAGGGATCTCCTCAATGGAGTGAGGTCCAAGACAATATACCATCTCAAGAGGAAAGAACTGATTCTCTAGACAATTATCAATTTTTTATTTATTCTCTAGATGCTTTCTGAATACCTCCTGGATACGAGAGATGTATTATTTGACTGAATTCCTCCGAAGGAATTTTTGTTGACACTTCTAGAATACCAATTGGACTTCTTAATAGCCCTAAAAATGAGGATCCCTTTTGGACCACTGACATATTTCAAACTTTGACTTCTGGGTGGAACCCTCCCAACTCAGAGGTAGGTGCTGATATACCTGTCATCTCTGAACCACCCGAGACATCTGTTACATTTACGATACCGTTAGATCACTTTAACATTACAACTTGTTATTTATTTGTTGGTTCAGAGACACCGTCCACTAGTCCTAGCTCGACCATCCCTCTTCAGATGGCCCATTCTACAATGGTCCCAAATGCTACGACTTTTCCCATTGGGAATACAGTGGTTACCCAAGCTCCCATTGGTACACCACTTTCGTCTAGACCTGTCCCATGTCTTCCTCATGGGTACCATGCTTTAAATAATTTCATACCCATTCCTACCCAAGTTCCATCCAAATTTTCTGGAATTTTTAACCCTCCTGGATACAAGGTTGCTATTGGTTTCATTCCAACACCTTTCCAGGTCCCCTCTGGAGGGTCTTATCCACCCTTTTTGGGAGGATTTTTCCCAAGTGGCTCCAATCTTATGGGAGCTCTACTCCATCATTCACTTCTAGTTTTTAGATTCCTATCAGAGGAGAATATAACACTGGGGGGGGAACTCAATTTGGAAGTCACAACCAAATTGGAACACAACCCCCACTTGGAATTCCTACCCCACCTTATGGACAAAACATTCCAGGGTCGTTAGCCCAGTATTGGAACCTTCTCATCCAGGTAAATCCAAAATCATCTGGGGGGCAACAACCTCAACTTATCTCTTTCATACCCCCTAGTTCAGGCCAGTCATATCTCGCTTCTTCCAATCCCATTTGGGGTTCAAAAGTTCAATCTAGTGTCCCTTTCCAGGGGAACATCCCTAATTAGTACAACCCTATGGTCTACATGCCTCCACACTCACATCTGAATCTTTCAGGACCTTCACCTCACATGTAGACTGCTTACGGTCCTACTGGTATACCAATGGGACTCCCTCCCCAAAGTCACCAGTATCCTCATGGAAATAGAAAATTACCCTTTTTATCCACTTTGGACCTTCCTGAATTGTCTAGAATATTGAATGACCCCATCCTACATTCTTCCCATTGGCCCATTATACTCGCCAAGCTACCATCTGACATTCCAAAATTTGATGGTAAACCGGGAGAAGATCCAAACAACCATGTCATGAATTTTCACCTTTGGTGTTCGTTCAACTCTTTGATGGATGATTCCATTCGGTTACAACTCTACAATGAACTCTTATGGGTTTGGCTACAAAATGGTATATAGAATTACCACAAGGCTTCTTCACCAACTTCAATACCCTAGCCATGGATTTCATCACCCACTACCAGTTGTCAATCCGTTATGAAACGAGAACCGATATTTTAAGTTCCTTCAAGCAAAATAAGGTCACTCATATCTCTGATCACATTCATGAGTGGAGACAAAGACGACATTTGATCAAACTCGATCTTCCTGATTAGTTATTGGCATAATGGTTCATTAAATCCTTCATGAATAAAATCTCTCGTGACATTGCCATGGGTGGAGTTGTCACAGAAGAACAGGCGATCAGCCATGCTCAGTACCTCGACCTCGATTATTCACAAATAGGTACTCTTTACAATTTTCTCCCTGATGCACCTTGTCCTTCTACCACCACTACCTCAAGTACCTTTGTTGGTTCTCATGCGGCTGATGGTGTGATTGGAACTTTCCATGCTCAACCTCAATCTACACAAGCCTCTCCCACCAATCCCAAGTCTACTACTTGTAATGTTCAAAATTCTTCGTCTCCTACTCCTTCCACCAGAAAAACCTCTGAGGTGAACTTCATTCAATCTACCCCTGCTGAGTATTGAAATAGAGCTTAAATTTTTTTATCCTTAAGACCTAGATTTTTATTTTTCAGGTTTCGGCTTTCTGAAAATAAGAGTTTCGTCATTTCTAAATTCATGATACCTTTTTATCAATTGCTTTTTGGATAACGAATGGAAAAAAAAGTTTACAAACATATAAATTTTCCAACGCTCTTTTGAAAAATTATTTAAAACGGGTTGTAATTTTAAATTTTCGATTTTTAAATTTAAACGTTAAAGGAATCAGGATTCGGGGTTTTCTGCAAACAGATGATTAATGAAAATTGAATCACGAAACCCCGATCCCCGATTTCCCGATTTCCCGAAACATTGGAACCTTAATTTAAAAAAAAAAGTTGAATTAGTTTAGTCTCTTCTAAGAAAGGTTAAAGGTTAAAATAATTATGTCGTGATTTTGGGATTCATGGTTCTATGAGAGCGCATCTCTTGCCATCATGTTTCCTGAAATCCTGATTTCCGAAACTCCGATCTATTAGTCACGTAAAATTAAACTTTTTATGGTTTAGCTTTAATCGTGATTATTTAATTAATTAAGATAAGCTTAAGTCCTATTTTGAAAAAAGAAACAAGCCATCTTGATTTCACAATTTCGGGATTCGCGGTTCTATGAGAACACGTCTCGTGTCATCATGTTTCCTGAAATCCCGATTTCCGAAATCCCGAAAAAAGTCTAATCCCAATAAATTAACGTGCTAAAAACATTTAAATCCTAATTAAAGCATCACGATTTCGCAATTTCACAATTTTGGAAATCGTTTTTTCATCGACTACATACCTCTTAACATTACAATTTCCGAAACCCCGAAAAATGAAGTTTTCCTCTTTAAATTGTGATTAACATTAATTAAACTTTTTCTTAAAAACAAGATTAATGGAAATCATTCTTAGGTGTTCAGTTATGTTTCGCTCACCCATTAAGCAGGTTTCTCATTTTCTTCAAAACCCAAAGGTACTTAAATACGGACATTAAAAGCGTATCTCGGTAAAATATCTTCTGCATTAAGAGATTTTATTTCGTGACAGCTGTGCAAATCTCATCATTTTAAAATATATTCAAAATTACTTTCGAATGTCTGTGTTATCATTCTAAGCTGAGCTCATTCATCCATTTGCTATTACAAGTTTCCAATTAAACACAGAATTCATGGCACCCAAAAAGGCACCTAAAAAGAATGAAGATGCACAGGAAGGAGATATTATCTCCGATACCACTCCACATGCTATAGATTCTATTAAATCGTGGATTCAAATCTCAGATTTGCTGGAATATGAATTAGAGAATGCTCATTATGACTCCAAAAATCATTTTTGGGACATAGTTGAGTCTGAGCTTCATAAGATTGCAGCGCGTCCGAGGCTGGTGGCATACACTGATATGATCGGCTGGGATCTGGATAAGGTAGATATCCCAACAAGGAGCATTCAAAACGAGAAAGGAGCTATCGTCGGCTCATTCAGGCCAGAGCACATTCAAGTAATGTATAAACTCTCGCCGAATCATAAACATACTTTTAATGCTGAATTTTTAGCTGAGTTTCAGAGAAAGGAATGTGTTGAGGCAGACCAGACATATCCCGACATGATTAGAGGATGGGCGAGGTATGAAGCAAAGTTTAGGGCTGATTCTCATGGGATTTATGCTACAGCCTCCTTAAATGAATATATGGTTTATATAGCCATTATGTTATGTAGACTTTTTAGGAGAAAAGATCCCTGTCACTTTCATGCAGACTGGGTACCGTTTTTAGAGGAAGCTTCAGAAAGAAATGGTTTTAACTGGCATAAAAAAAAATCGGATAACCTAAAGCAAGAAATTTTAAATTACAAAGCGGCCAAGTCAAAGGGACAACCAGTGTCTTTTTATATGTCTGCATACATTATGGATGCAATTTGTTTTATGACCCCCTTTCCATTAATGAATTGGAGTTGGAGCATCTCATGTCCAGAACCCATTCATAAATACCACTCGGCCCTTTGGGAAGAAAAATCTAAAGACTTTTTTCACGAGGTTTGTCATTTTGTCATTATTCCTATGCACAAATTATTTTTTGGATGCGAACCCCCTTGCATTTATGATGCAATCATAGAAAGTCTTAAATCAGTTTTCGATTGGTTTATTGAGGATAAATTTTCCTATATTAGGGTTTATGGTTGTTCCATTCCCCCTCACACACTCCCAAAATTCCTACCAGACAGATTAGTGTGCAGAGAAGTAGCTCATCAAATAGCCAAGGGCGGTGTTGGTTTGGAATTAAAAGCACTTCAGAAAAAAGCATGGCCATCTTTCCCTGTTCACGTTGGGAAATTTTATTTATCAAATTTAAGTCATTCTAAGGTAGAGGTTGAGTCACTACAAGAAGTGAAATTAGTAAATATTGAGCACGGAAAATATGACCCCTACCAAATAATAAGTAGGCATTACATGCATTGTAATCTAAAGGAATATGAACATGAAGTATCTATTTATGATGATATTTTTAAAGATGTTAAGTCTTATGAAGAAGTGCTAAACAAATTCCAGGCCTTGCCACCTGATTCACAGGCTGGGTTCATATCTTTTCAAAGCCAAAGGCGAAGCTTCCTACCTAAGATTTTACAGGGTGAAATTTTGACCCCATCGCCAGAACAACAAGGATCCCCTCCAGGGTTTGAAACTAATATGCAGGATAAAGAAAATAACAAAGGTAAGATGAAAAATACTGAGACACCTTCCCAAGATATAGAGGGTTCTCAAACAAAATAAACGAGAATGGATAAGGGAAAAGAGCCAGAAACAATTCTAGAAATCATGAAGAATGTTCCAGAAAAAATAGGAGGAATAGCTTCAACAGAACTTGGTAGTCCTATCACCTCTTTAACTCCATTACAGTCGACTTTCGTAACCCCCCATGAAGGAGTTTTATATGTCAGTGATCTAGAGCCTATTTCAAGAGATGAAATCCCCTCATCAGATTACTTTTTCAGCAAAAAGCGAAGAACAGTCTTCAAACAGGAAATTCATCCAAGAGGAGAACGAACGATTAAAAAGCATAGAGTTATTATAGATGGAAAGAAACTCAAGGATGCATAATTTTCTACAGAAATAGAAAGTACAATGGGTTCTATAGCATCAACAAACATGTATTATGTTGGCAATTTAACAACTATGCTTGAAAAGAAGGACCAAACAATAATTCAGTTGCAAGACAAACTAAAAGAAAATGAAAGAAATATTAGTTGGGGAATACAGAAGGGTCTAGAACAAGCTAGACTAAAGGATATGCAAGAAATCTAGAGATTGAATAAAGACTTGGATGAGGCAAAACACTTAATATAGGTCACATAGGAACAGGTTCAAAAGATGGGAGAAGAAAACAAACATTTGCAAGATAAGATTATTTCTATTACTAACCAGGTAGTAGAACTTGAAAATTTCAGGATACAGGTATTATAGATATATGTAAGAATAGAGAAGGAACAACAATAAGTGTTCTTGAATCTGGAAGTAGTCCAGAAATATTTTCAAGAAACAAATAAGTCTTTGGAGATTGTTTTCCAGAAGGAAAGGGAGGTGAAAGCAGCTAGAACTACTTTTCAGAAGGCAATGACTTTCTCATCAAAAGAGGAGTTTGGAAAGATTCAAAAAATATCTATTTCTTAACAGGTTAAAGGGGACATAATAATAAAGGTGTGGGAAGAAAAGATGGTCGAATTTAAACGAATATCAAGAGAAGTCAACGATGATTACCAGGGAATCTTCGATATATTAGAAAGAGCTTCTTTGAATATTGGAACAGATGGTTGTTCCGGATTGTTAGGTGAAATCAATATTGCCAAGCACCAACTGAGGTTTAGAGAAGAGATGGAGGAAATGAAAGAAGAGATTTCAAACATTAAATTGATCAACATTACAGAGATCAAAAAATGGATGGTGATGTCAAATTTAAAGTTGAAAACTATTAAATTCACAGAAAAGATGATAGAAAATCGGTTGCCCGAATTGCAAAAAAGATTTTTCTTATTTGAAGCAAATGAATTACCAGATGCTGCCAAGACTTTTGTGAAGTTTTTGGGAAAATGTGTTTAGTGTATTGAAGCGGAGAAAGGAATTTCGTCAATGCAAGCTTAAAATATTTAAAAATGTTTTTATCATTTAAGATTAGAAAGAAATTGTAAACGGTTGACATTACTTTTATGTAACCGTAATATTAGGAAGTTGGTTAGTCACCAACGAGAAATTAAATTGATGAAAATGTATAAATATAGTTTCTAAAGGATGAGAAAAGGCTTTGGAATTTTTGGAGAGAGCCATTTTGTAATATAAGTTTTCAAATACATCAGAATATAGATCACAAATGAGATTCTGGATCCTGCAAATTTGTAGTTATGTGTCTTCACCCTATTTATTATACTTTGTTGAATTTTCCCTTTCAATGTTCTTCTAACGAGTAATCAATTTGAAGTTATATACATCATTGATTTATATTTCATATTGGTTTGGATGTCAAATGATTTACAGTTTTTCCTCTAAAATCACTTTTAGTAATTTTAAGACCTGTAAAACTTTTGTTCCTTAATACTTAACTCTTGTTAGAAACCTCGTTTTTCTTTCATCATTGTCTATTGAAATATGAGATTATTTCTTGATTAAAGCCTCATATTTTTCTGTAGTGTTTATTTGTTATTTTACAATTCTCGAAATTGTTACAAATCCAGGAAACGACCTCGAATGTGTTTACATTACTGTTTTGAATTTTAAAATTGTTTTTCTTGTTCTCATCTCTAGAAAGTTTGAAGTAACAAATTGATTAAAATCCTTTTTACAAATAAATAAAGTTTTATCATCCATGACTATCCCTAGTAGCAGACAACCCAACGTTGAACCAGGCCTCCAGGATCAAACCAGTATTGCCTTGAGTTTATTTAATACCATTTTAGAAACAACAACTAACCAGGTTGAGTTAGAACGTTCATGGGCTTCTATTGAGCGAGACATTAGCATCCAAGAACAACAGGAAGAAAGATAGAGACAGTTGAGAAACTGATTCTTCTTTAGTCTTCCTTTGATTTCTTTTCCCAAATCATTCCTTTTAAATCATTTAAGGATGCCTTGATGGTATGATTTATAGCCTTAAAGCATAAACTCAAGAACAACACCAGGAAAAATAAATCTAAGAAAGGGAAGGGTAAGAATAAGGAGGATAAAAATAACCCGCAATCTAAGAAATCCAAAACACAACCTGCTGATGATAAGGATAAGCACAAACCCTGATACCCTTGCCTTATCTGTGGTGATGATCACTACACAAAAGATTTTCCAAGACGGGCCGAGGTTACTAAGTTCCTTCAAGGGACCGCGAAACCTCCCACACCTATCATTTTGTCCCAACCTTTCCCTTCTCAACAGTAGGCCCAATTGGTCATTCATGACCAACCCTCTCCCTCCACTACTTCATATGTACTTATGTGCATAGCTGATTCGAAAAAGAATGACATTGCACTTACCACTTGGGCCAAAGATTACTCTTCCTCAAAGGAGAAAGTTGATGATATACCACCTATGTTGGTTCAACAATGTCCCTCAACTTCACCTCCCAATGGTCCTCTTCATATTGAATGATCGAGTGACAAAGTTCTTCCCCTCCCCCAAAGGGTGTTGTTCGAAATTCTGCCTTCAACCCTCATGCACATGCTACTCATAACTACAGGATTGTAGAAGATTTGGTGCAAGCACCTTCTGCGATGTCATCTCGTGAAGTTCTTCAAAGTTGTCTTACTCAACGAAAGGCACTATTAAAATCTATTGGTGGAATTGACCCTACAAATATGAATTTGATAATTTTTTACCTGGACGATCTCATTCCAAGGCTACCCCCTTAACTCGCATTTCAGATACAAATTGTTGTCGAAGACAAGAACATTTGTAGAACCATTATTGACGAGGGTTCCTCGACATGCTTAATGTCTATTGCTTGTTGGAAAGCCATTGGATCTCCTCCCTTAACTGAATCACACAACACACTCAAAGCCTTCAATGGCTCTGGCTTTAAACCCTACGGTGTCCTCCCCTCGTTGCTTATTATTTTAGAAGGAAAATCAGTCAATGTTGAAGTTGAGGTCTTTGATGCACCTCTTGATTACAACCTCTTGCTTGGTCGTAGCTGGATTGATTCCATGCATGCATTTGTATCTACTCTTTTGCATGTCATACATTTTCCACACCAGGGAAAAGTTGTTACAGTAGACCTTCTGGCCTTTTTTAACTCTGATGCTCGTACTAGCAACATACCCTTCATTTCAAAGACACCCCCTAGGTATGAGAACGTTGGTGTGGGTCTACTAAAATATTCGACTCTGATGGGTACTTTCTTGATCCCACCACCCGATGTTACACCTCCTTTGGTTGCCTCGATCAACATGATTTCCACCTCCATTCACGAAACCCCCGCGTCTTCTGACCCATGGATAGTACCCGCACATGGTGATTAGCTTTGCTATGGCAACTAGATTCATTTAAGTCCAGTTGAATCCGCTTATCAATCCATTCAATCGGCAAACTCTTCCACTATGGTGACTCATATCCTAATCCATTCCACGTTATTTTTCCCATGGATGAGATGATCATGTCAATTATGTCCATGGAAGACACCCCATGGGATGATGGGCATCATCGTTCCATCCTCTTCTTGGAACAACACACCTTAGAGAGTTACCAATGGATTTTGACTTTGTTGACCTTTGTTGTCGTCTCTTTTGTTCCCGAGTCTACACATGATGTGTTATATGAAGGGAACTTGAGTAATATTTCACCCACCATCCCCCTCGACATATCCGTTAAACCTGGAGTTGTCGAAAATGTTCACATCGGAGCTTTATGTTCCACCGATGAGGTTGTCACATATAAGTCCCTTTTTTAGGAGTTTCATGACATCTTCGCATGGAGCTATGAAGAGATGCAGGGTATTTACCCTGATATTGTTGTACACAAAATTAATATGTACCCAGTAAACTCGTCCGACAGAGACTCCACCCATTCCACCCTCGTAAAGAAGATGCTATCAAACTTGAGGTTGAAAAACTTCTTAAAGTTGGCTTTATTTATCCCATGGATTTAAATAATTAGGTATCCAATCTAGTTCTGGTTAACAAGAAATAAGGTATGATCTATGTCTGCATTGATTATAGGGATATTAACAAATCTTGTCCTAAGGACAACTTTCCCACCCCCTTAGTTCCCCCCGGGAGTGAAATCTTCTCTTTGATGGATGGTTTCTCTTGATATAATCAAATTAACATATTTCTCGCAGATCAACACAAAACCGCCTTTTATTTGTCCCTGGGGCACCTTTGCCTACCGGAAACTACCCTTTGGTTTAAAGAACACTGGTGTGACTTTTCAATGTGCCATGTCTTATGATTCTCATGATATCAAGAAAATTGTACAGCCTGGCCTAGATGACCTACCGACACATTTCATGCATCGTAGTGACCATCTAGAACACCTCCAAGCCATTTTACTTTGTTGTTCGTTCTATCGTATACGCTTAAACCCACACAAATGTGTATTCTATGTGGAGTCTGACCGAATTATAGGTTTTATTGTTTCACGTCAAGGGATCAAGGTGGATCCTTTGAAGATCGAGGCGATCCTCAATATCCCTCCTTCTTCACTTCGCCAGCTGCAAAGTTTGCAAGGGAAGGAAATTTTTTTACGTTGTTTTATCCCAAAATACTTTGAGTTAACACTCAGATTTAATCAACTGTTGAAGAAAGGTTCTGAGTTCGTATGGGTTACCACTGCCAACAAAGCATTCAAAGCTTTGAAACTGATTTTAACCCGTACCTCACTACTTTTCCCACCCGATTATAGTCGAGATTATTTCCTTTATCTCGCCGCTTTGGACTCTACCATTTCCATGGTTCTAGTCCAAGAAGACAATTTACACAACGAACATGTCATCTATTATTTGAGTCAGAGTCTCACCACTACCGAAGCCAAATATTTACATGTTGAAAAACTAGCCTTGGCAACTGTTCATGATGCCCAATGTTTTCATCACTATATCCTATTATGCAAGACCACTGTAATTTCTGATTGCAACCCTATTCAACACATTCTCACACGCAAATTGCTAGGGGGAAAATACTCCAAATGGATAGTGATTCTCCAAGAGTTTGACTTAGAGTTCGAATGTGCTAAGTCTAAGAAATCCTTAGTGTTTACCGAACTGATATGTGAACTTCCCTGAACTGAGACAGAAAATGTAGCAGAGGATTCTTTACTCAACGAATCCATTTTTTTGATCAATTTCGATGACCTTTGGTATGGGGATATGATTATTTATCTCTAGAATCAGACTTTCTGGCCCGATTTGTCTAGTGCTGACTGTCGTCGTATATGTTACCAAGCCCGTCAGTATATTATCCTCGATGACACTCTTTATCATCGTGGATTTGACTTTGTTTTTCGACGATGTCTCACCTATGATGAGGCTGAGAAAGCATTGAATGACTACCATTCTAGAGCATGTGGTGGTCATATGTATGGTCATGCTATTGCCCAAAAGATCTTACAAGTAGGGTATTTTTTGCCTTCTTTATTTAAATACTGTATTATCACCGTCCAAAAATTCCATGCTTGTCAAACATACAACAACAAAATAAGATCACATCCTGCTCCTTTACACCCTGTAGTTTCCATTGGACCTTTCATGAAATGGGGCATTGATTTCATGACATGTAACCCTCACTCGGCCAGGGGGCATGGATACATCATCGTAGCCATGGATCATTTCACGAAATGGGCTGAGGCAATGCCTACATTCGATAATACTGGAAAAACTACAGCCCTATTCATATTCAATCATATCATCACATGATTCAGAATCCCACAAGCTATCGTCACCGATCACAGTAGTCATTTTAGAAATTTCATGATGTCTGAGCTTATCGAAAAGTTGGGTCTTCGACATTAAAACTCAACCCCCTACTATCCACAGGAAATTTCTTATCACTATGCTTCAATGGATAATAGGAATTCACAAGACAAGTTGGCACACGATGTTGTTTTCAACATTGTGGGCATATCAGACATCCGTGAAGTCTGCTACGGGATTTACGCCTTTTTAGTTGGTATATGATATCAAAGTTGTTTTTCCGATTGAATGTGAGATACCATCATTGAACCTAGTCATTGAACTTCTTCCCAACAACTCTATCGAGGAAGAACGTCTATTGTATCTTATGTGATTAGATGAAACTTGTCGTAATTCCACACTGGTTATTGAAAACAAGAAGAAACGCGTAAAAGCCCAATATGATAAGCATGTCAAGCCACGTGTTTTCTATGAAGGTGATCTAGTTCTTCTCTATGAACAAGATCGTGATTTACTAGGGGTCGACAAATTTGAGGCTATGTGGAACGACCCTTATATCATCAAACGAGTGTTAGAGAAGGGAGCTTACGAGTTAGTAGATTATGATGACACTCCTTTGAGTGAACCTAGAAATGGGATTTACTTGAAGAAGTACTATGCATAGAGTATCTTTGCATGAGTTCTTGTATTTTTACTGTATCATACTTTTGTGTGCTACTTTTGTGTGATTTTCGTTATTTGATTCCGACCCCCAACTGTTTACCTTGTGTTGTGCTTGGTTTACAGATGTTGACGTCTTCACTACCCTATGTTGGCTTCGTCGATGGTGCTAGTCATAGTACTCAGAACCTAGCTTCAGCTGCTTGGGAAATCTATGCACCCACAAATGAACTTATTAGTCTGTAAGGTGTTTGCCTTGGTCATGTAATCAATAATATCACAGAATATAGCACAGTCATTGAATTGTTTACCGATGTTATTTCACTTGGGATTCTTCATATCGTTGTATGACTCGATTCATAGCTAGTAGTACTACATCTAATTAATGTCTATGTTATTCGAAGTCCTACATTGTTCCAGATATATTTATGAATTCACCTCTTGGAGCGTTATTTTGATTATATTGAGTATCAACACATTCCTAGATGTCTAAATATGTTAATCGATGCATTAGCTAATTATGTGTTAGACACACATTTGATACATTTATAAATCCAATCACACATCACATGCTATATATAAAGCAAAGTATGTCGGTAGAAGCCTCATGTATATATATATAACGATAAAATGTTTTACAAAAAAGTGGTTTTTGTCCAGAGATCAAAATATCAAAATACGAAGTCTATCGCCTCTACAAAATAGCATCATGGATGTTGCTCATGGTAGCATACTACTTCCTGTGCTACCCTACGAAGTAGTCAGCTGAGTGAGCCAGACATGCCTATGGTATGGTGCTGATAATGCCTCGGAATCTCATTGATCGAGATATCCAGGATGTTCGCTGTCAAACCCTCTAAATTCTACTCGACCACTTCATAATCATCAACGTCTCATCCTGCTACTATCGTTGCTTCCCCTTGCCTCTGAATGGGGGAAGTTTTCGGAGGCCGATGTGGACCTACATCTGCATGGTCAATATTTTTCATCAGTATTTGGATAGAGAGCATAAAAAACATCTTATATTCTATAAAAATCACAAAAACACCATAGAAAAAAATGTTTTTCTTACATAGGTCCCCCCAATGAAAACCCTCAGGTAGAACTAAATCGGGGTCACCTCGAAATTCCAGTCCGACATAGGCATAATCATATATCATCAGTATCTATGGCCTCATCCGGTCAAAGAATGCATCATTTTATTTAATAATGGGGCCCGCTACATGTTGGGCCATGAGGTCACACCACCGCTTCATTTGCAAATCTCATGGCACTGGTATACCCCACTCTACCTATAGGTGTAAATGAGGGACTCTTTCTAGAAAGAAAGACACAAAAATGGATCCATAACCAAATTTCTTTAGGTCCCTGCTCTTGCTCTTGGTTAACTGTATATTCATACTACGAAGAAGACCATCACACCAATTGAACACTCGAGGTTCCATGCATTCCATGGCATACTAAAATAAATTTGGAGGGCCATGTGCGGAGATGAACTTCCCGCCATCCATGAAATGGTAAAAAAAATGGTCCAAATATTTAAATCCCGAACACCTCTGATGGCTACCTTACCTTTGTGCCTCTCGGCCTCAAGTTTGTAGTATCGACGAATGTATTCTCTCATCGGAAAACCACCACCTCAACTTCCTGTTAACGTCACATGTGATCCACGACAGGATAACCTCGTCAATAAGTAAATATCTTTGATATAAAAGGAAAGAACATGGACACCTCCATGAAACACCTATTGGTCTATGTCCCACATGTGGACTAGGTATTCTAATAGCCTCAGATGGGTTGCCATGCCCTGGATTTTAAATTTTTTTAACAATCCACACTGTCGAAGGGAATTGACGATGCCGGGATCATTCAAGGCCATGAATTCATCATCCTCCTATTCTCGTTCTCTCCATTCCAACATTTTGGTAATTAAATACCTGCATGGAGACAAGGAAAAGAAGTTAGCATCTTAAAAACATTGATTTTGAATTTTTTTTTGGGTAAACGTATGAGTAGTTTTTTGGGTTTTCGGCTGCCGCAAATGAATTTTTATTACAGTGAGGGGTTTTCGTAGGTGAGCCATAGGTAACCCATGGAAATCATATATTTATGCAGGTCCCGATACTAGCCACCTATGACGACCATAGCGTGAGCCTACCGGCCCATAAATTCATCCAAAAATTACTTTTTAACCAAAATAAATGAATTTTAATCCATTGAAAAAGAAGAGGATGACGAGCTTACCGTGTTGACGAAGACCATTTGCTGAATAGTAACCTGTGCTTCTCGCAATTGACAACCGAAATATGAGGTAAAAATAGGGTTTCTAGACAATTTTTGAATGAAATGCAAATGAAATAGCAATAAGAGGTTTTACCCTTATTTATTCAACTTTTTGCTTTTTCTAATAATATTTTATATTATTTTACTGTGTTTTATCATAACCTAAAGGTATAATGGTCCCATGAGTATTTTATTTTTCGTAGGTGGGAAGACTAAAGTCCTAAACAATGCAGTATGGATGTCTTTTTTATTCACTTTTCTGTTTGTTACATATCCCAACACTTTTTAGGGATTTTTAGAAAAACCTCGAGCCTAGTATTTTTTCGTTCTCGTGCTCGAAAATCGATGAGAATGTAACTAAGTTTCCTTTGGTCATTTTTTTTACTCGTCATGGAAACACGAAAAGTGGAACCCATGGAGTATCCTTTAAGCTCTTTCCACACTCCATAAAAATGAAAATATTGTTGAGTGACCTTGTTCTTTTCACGCTCGTAAAAGTATTTGAAAAAAACATTCGATGGGTGATAGTTTATCACTTTTTTGGTCTCGTCAAATTAATTTATGAAAAAAGAGCTGAGAGAGTTCTCTTTAATGTGTTTTTCAGACTCTATAAACATGAAAAAATCTCAAGTTTTTTATCTTTGGACTTGTTAAACAAACATCAAAAGACACACCTGGGACCGAACCACACCTTCTTAGGGTTTGTTAAATATACTCTGAGGGAATCATCCGAAGGATGATATTACATCAACAAGCATATTCTATCCTCCTCAAGCTTGCGTAAAAATAAATATGTACTCACCAGGAATGGTGGGAGCAAATTTGGGAAAGAAATATGTCTCTATAACTATGTTAGTGGAAGTACTAGTTACTCTTGAACATGACACCCCCCTTCCATATTTTTGAACCTGGGTTGGGAAATCCATTTGCCTGTTGTCTGACTTTCTGCCAGTTCATATCTTGGGTCATCTTTGATTCAATGCTACCAAGACTATTTTCGTGTCATTCATATGTTCAAGAGAAGTCCAAGCAAGCCCTCCCTTTAGTCGGCCATCTGCAATTGTTAACTCTTACCATGTCGGCCTTCCCTGTGTCAGTTTCAAATCATTTTCATACTTTTATATACCCTAAGTCTATTACTTATTTCATGTCACTGATGGGGGATACATCAAGGCCCTCCTGTGATGAGTCTTTTCCTTCCAACTTCAACTCATCATCCAAGAACAAGACTTAGAAATCACTTAGTACCTTAGAGCTTACATGCTTCAATGGCAGGTTTCTTCTCTTTCGACAGTGGATTCACATCATTGGTCCCTGATCGAGATATTCCATCGAGTGTTTGACTTCAGATCATTTATTCGCATTCATTGGATTGTACTATGTTAACTTGGGAGTCATTGACATCAATGGTGATTTAACTTGCACTTGTTAACGGTTTTCATCAATGACCGGTAATCAAGTGGTTTCTACCATGTTCGACTTTAGAACTTGTAATCGAATGGTTAGATTCGTACTTGCAGACGACGGGGTTGAAGACCCTGGATATCATCATTTTGGTCCAGGTTGTGATGGAGTATTTATGATTTGTATTTTGACACACAGATCCACTTTGTATGTCTCGTGGTTATGTCTGAACTTAAGCTTCCTAATACATGAATCCAAAGTGTATTTTTGGTGGCTATGTAGAGTCTTGTTGACATGGATCCACAACATATTTCTGGTGGCTATGTAGAGTCTTCTTGACATGGATCCACAGTGTATTATTGGTGTCCATGAATTACATTTATGATTTAAATCATTTGTAGTCTGAGCATGGGAATGCCTACCTCAGAAGTGGTATGATTTTATGAAGATGCTTGATTGTTTGCAGGTTCTCGATTGGTGCGCTCCTTATTCCCAACACACACACGTATTTTACAAAGTATTTTGGCTTCCATGAGTTCTAGCCTCATACTTTGGGGGGCATTCTGTTACACATTATTTTGGTCACTCTGATGATGACCCTACAGGGATGTGTTCAAGATCTCAAAACAATATTTTACATGGTAAAAATGACTGAGTTCTTCCCCTACAAGGCATATTTTTATAATGATGCTGTAGGCATACAATGGTACACAATGCAAAAATCCTTGATTTCCGCAGGATGCTATATGCCTGGCTCACGGGATTTCTACATTCTGCTATATAGGTAGGGTGCGATGGCGTTTGAAGCCAAATAAAGGAAGAAATTTCATGAAGTTTCTAGAAGGGGAATCTTATGGAATGTGAGGTGGCGTCCATATGGTTGTGATCCTACTAGATTCTATGATTTGGTGGGATCATCCTCATCCTTGTAAACCACTTCATCTTCTCCTATATAATAATGGATTTCTCATGGAAAATGTTAAGCAAGATTGAACAAAGAATTGTTGAAAGAATAGGTTGAAGAATGTGTGAAGGATCCCATTACAACTGATGCTTGAGGCCTCCATTTGTCCATCAAGATTTTGTGGACCATCTTCATACAAATTCAGAGCAAGTGTATGTGTGTGTTGGAACAAAGGACCATTGAAAGGGAACTTGCGACATCAAGGAAATTTGGTTGTATCTTCCACTTTTACTTAATATGATACGGTGACATGTTTCTTTCCCATAAAATCATCAATGATTTATTACATGACTCCTTGATCACATGCTTATGTCTCCATTGAATCTACAATTGTTGCTTTCACTTTGGTTGGTTTGTGTCATTGCAGATCTAATCTCACAAGAGCACCGAAGCGAAGCAGGGACAATAGAGATATAAGGAAGCGATATCTAAAAGTATGCCATCTATTCCTTCTTTGGTAGTAAATTCAATGGTAGCAACTTAGGGAAAGCATCATGTCCTGTCTTGTATTGTTGTAGATCTAGGTGGATCTAGGGAGATTATTTTATGTCCACATTCAGTGATTTATCCAATAAAAGAGGTAACAAAATTTCTCATTCGATAGCCTATTGAATTCATTAGCATGTTTTATTAATATAAAAGAAGGATATTTAGGAATGAAATGGGAAAAAACATACAACCTGGACTACTGATCTACTACACTAACTTTATATTTTGATCCATCATAAATCTCTAAAAATACTATTGAATCTAGAGTGAAATACACTCTTTTTCCGGTACATAAATGTATGATTTGAACATGTGTATCATCTGCCATTAAAATGGAAATAATGGTGCATGGATCCAAATAAGTGAAAGAATCCTGAGATGACACCATATGATTAGAGGCTCTTAAATCAAGATTCCATGTGGCCAATGATGAAGAAAAAAAAACTGAAGCATGAAAATATTGTCCTTTACCTCTATCATTAGGGGAATTTTCATCATATTTATTCCTATTGGAACAAGTAAGTGACAACAGAAGAGACTAGAGATTTTGTGACAATAGTGTCTATGTCTAAAGAATCTGTTGCATTGAAGCATAAAGAGTATGCTCCATAAGAACCTGAAGAATATTATAGATATCACGATGATAGACCAATCCATAAGGACCATTTATAAATAGGTTTAGACATGGACCAAACTAAACAATCACATGACCACATCATTGTAATTGTCCATGAAGAGTGGATCTAAAATCCAAATGTGGGCATGATCAATGCATATTTTAGTTGGAGGTTGGTTCCCTCAAACAATCAACTCCCTTAATCCAAAAATGTGAGGTTACAAAGAAACCCAAGGTTCCAACACCCCCCTCTAAACTCATCTTGGAGAAAATAAAAATTACATACCACTCACCCCCTTTAATTTGTGCAGACAACAAGATGATAAAGAATGATATAAAAATGCTCCAAAATAAGTATGAAAAGTCTCACCATCAACACCAATTAAATATTGTAAAGGAATCCATCCAATTCATCAGATAATTTTCCAAAAAACTATCCAAGAAACACTGTCTCAGTCATCTAGTTGACTAGAAACCAAGACATCATAAGCTAGTCAATGAATTGGCTAGATAAGAAGAAATCAATATAATTAGTATCTACCAATCCAATGACCTATACATCATATAGGTATTAATCATAGGAATTAGTACTCGACTATATCTCCCAATAACTTAAGTGGAACTCCAATCAAAACTCTAATTGACGAATATCTCAATCGAAACCCCAATCGACTATCATGTTTAGTTGAACCACAGTCGACCGATCAATAAGAGGAAAGAGGAACATTATATGATCATATAGCCGAGGATACACATGTATGAATTCCTCAAGAATTTTTTCATATTATTCCATGACCATTCATTAATCTAACTGCAGTCTATCCCAGTGAGCAATATTGGTCCACAGTTATGTCTTTCATGTCTTTTATAAAAAAAATTGAAAGAACAATTTCCATTCCTTCAATTTTTATGACAAGGATGAATATAGAAAATATGTATATTCTGGCTAATTAGAGGATGTAATATTAGGTTTTGGTTCACTTATAGGAGTAGAACAACATGGCATACCAACAACAATGTCATCTGCAACAACATTATGAAAGTTTTTCATGCTAGAAAAAACCAACTAATCAATGTTTTCAACACAATCACTAGTAGGTTTTGTTGATATTACGGTAGTTACGAGACGTATTAACCTACATGTGTAACCTTTGATGATTCTAGAATATTCTGGGTAGCAAGAGAAAGCCTGAAACATTGGATAATAATCCTAGAAGACAAGTCGACTCAAGAAAATACTTAATATTAAGTTATTATCCTCTAGGAAGAGAAGTCGGCCCAGTCAAGTAAGTTGGAGCAGTATAAATAGAGGGCATTAGATCTCATTTGGAATCACTCTCTCTCACAATTTCATAAGGACAAGTAGTGTGCATGACTAGAGGAGAGTTGCAATTACAGTATTGGTGACTTGGTCTCTTGGTTATGATTTGGAATTTCTTCTTGGTATGCTATCTTTGGAGAGAGGTATGCTACCTTGGTTCTAGGGTTTTCTTCCAGAATTATTCTATTTGTCAAGTTTAAGGTGATTTGGAGTGGCCTTTGTGCCTATTGTTGGGTGAAAATATTTCTATATTGTCTATGGTGAAAATGAGCACACCTATTTTTCTAACAGGTTATGGGCCCGCACTATCTTTGGACAATATAACCACTGGAAGGTAGATTCGAAGGATTTTCTCAGTTACAATTCTAGTTGTTGTCATAGTTTTGTTGCAACAACGAAAACCTAACCCTCGTGTTAAGGCACCTAAACTAAAGTTCTTGACCTAATTCCGAGATAACCTAGTGCGCCCTAGCCTAGCACACCTCCTGGTACTCTCAGCAAGCTAAGACATCAATTTAGAGTTGTTGGTCAAATTCAAAGCTTGACCAAGTCAAATTCAAAGTTTGAGCAAGTCAAAGAAGTCATGACTTACTCTATGAAGTCAGAAAACAAGTTAGAAGGGGTTTCTAACTTTAGAGGATGGAAGACAAGGATTGAACCAACCTTTCCAAGAATAAAGCGTTGGATATTAATATCTTGGAACCACAGTTTGAAGCAGGAAAAGAGAAGGAACCTTAGGACGTGGCATTCATGAAGACATAATATCTAGCATGAAGAAAGTGTATGTTGTACTCAAGAGAGATCTATAGAAAGGAACATTATGATGTTTACCAATCCTCTAGTAGCTAAACCTATGGTTCAACAAATTCATTCTAAGGTTTACTGTCACAATTGGGTAACAAAGGGAATGTATAAGAGATCTTTTCCAAAGAAGTATTCTTGGATTCAGTGCATTCAAAAGATCAACACACTCTCTAGGTTTGACTTGATATATCTCTGGTTGTTATAGAATTATCAACTTCTGGTCAAAGTCATAAGATGACTTTAGTCAAGATCTTATAAGGTTGAGATACTATTCTCTAACTCAATTTTTTGTTGAGAAAGCATATTGTTTTAAGTTTAAAGGATAGGCTGGAAATGATACGTGTCTAAGAAGAAAAGAAATCTAAGTGGAACAATAGCAAGACTCTTGGTTTGCATATCAAGTTTGACATTTTTATTATTGTCACTTAAGTGAGTATTGATAAGTACTTAGTAGCTTATTGTACTACTTAGTGTACCTATTTGCAAACATAAACTAACACCTCCTCTAGGAAATATTTTTTGTTCTTTTTATCAGACAAGATCATCTTAGTAATGATACCAAGAAACTATCCATCATATAAAAGATGTTGTATCAGAAATATTGTTGTTCTTGTTGTCTCGGGTAGGTTATTTCATGAAGGCTATCATGAATATGTCTTTACAAGCTTGTATAAATTGCCTCTATCCTTGTCCTTATTCTTGTTTAGACTTCCTATCATAAACATGTTGTCTTGAATATTTCTTTTGCTTCTTGTCTTGTTCTAGCAAGCTACCCTTGTGAAATATGTTAACGAACCTTTGATGAACAATATTTTCAGAAGCTCTCATAGAATTTTTTTATAAGGATGACACAATGCTTGCAACAAATTCTAGATGGGAAATTACAATAAGAACATATAAAAACAAACTTAAAGGGACTCAGAGGGAATTAGACTCAGAGGAATCCATTAATCAAAAGGAAACCAGAATAGGCTTGTGACACTTTTCAAAAAGAAAAGGGAGATGCAAAAAACATAAGCATGGAGTCTCTCATATGGAGGGAGATGATTGCAGAATTCCAAACGAATAGCATGCATATTTCTCATGAACCTGGGATTAGGAGAAAATGTGATCCATTGAAGAATCTGAGAAGACTATGAGGTATGTTTCCATATCTTCATTGGAAGTAGCAACCATGCTAAGAAACACGTGTTCAACTTGAATTTAGGAGAAGTCTTCTTCAAAAGGAATCCTTGAATATAATTGGTTGTCAATCTACATTTAGGTTTCTATGACAAAAGGAATAAGTTGGATCCTTTAGGAAGGAAGGGCATGGAATCTATAGAAGATTCCATGGACTCCAATGTTGAAGAGGAACATGAGGAAGAACATGAAGATTCCAAGAAAGAAAGAAAGAGAACAACCAAATTGAACCAGTCATTATACCAAAAATTATAACACCAACAACATGATTTGAACCCACTAGAAAAAGTCAAGCAAAAGGAATGGAAGGAAGCTGTGATGAAGAACAATGTATGTGAGAAATTGAGGAAAATACTTATAAATGGAAGCATTGATATGTGGATTAAGGTTGGTTGTCATTGATTTCAACCCTTGAAGAAAGCCCCACGACACAAAGGTTTGGGTAATGGACCTAATATTGTTTTATGTAAATACGACTCATTATTGTCTTGTCATGGTTGATAAGAAGTAAATATGGATGAACTCCAAAGTGGTCCCCTTATGGTGAAATCCTTCACGGGAAGACGCTTTGCCGAGTAAGAGAACCCATGATTATTTGTGGAATAATGAGATGATAGATGGATAGTTCTTGTCATTCCATTTCCGGTGGTATTTGGAATGTCACATAACTCCTCACGGTTAGAGAGTTATGGCCATGAGAAGTTGGAGACCCCAGGTTTGGGTAATGGACCCAAGCTTGTTTGATGGATAATGGTATGAGTTATGATATATTTTTAGATAATACTATTCTATATGGATAGTACATGTCATTCCATTTCTGGTGGTATGTGTAATGTCACATAACACCTCACGGCTTGAGAGTTATGGCCTTACGAAGTTGGAGGACCCTCATATGTCATCTAGAAGCCCCAAAAGGTCAAAGTAGTCAAAGTCGTTTAAGAGATTTTAAAAGGTAAATAATAAAGTGAAGTAATGAGTGTATTATAATTCAAAGTGAATACAAAATAAATTATTTCAATAATAAATTTAATGGAGAAATTAGAAGTCGGTTAACCCTAAAATAAGGAAAGTAGGGCCAAGTGACCTAGAGGATGCTTTTAAGGAAGCTACTTGGAGAGTATAAATAAGAGGCAATGCTCTCTCATTTTAATCACACTTGAGCATATTGAATATCTATAAGTGTCTAAGGTAACCAAGGATATCTAAGATGAAATGATAAGGGAAGGTGGAGAAAATAAGGCCTAAATACAAGGAAGGATAAATTCTTTTGATGGTGCTTTCTAAGGTATGTTATTTACAGGTCATCTCACCATTTTCGCTATAAATTTTTTTCTATAATGATTCAGACCGTGAAATTGCTATTCCATTGAGAAAAAATATCCAAGTATATGTGGTAATAAATTCAACTTGTGGTTCATTGTATTTTTGGAGTTACACTTCGTGGAAAGTAGGGTTTGTGGCTAGTCCTGAAACTAGTCAAAAACATGTGTTTTGGGTAAAAATGTCATAACTTCTTCATAAAAGATCCAAATTCAGTGAAACCAAATGTGTTGGTTAGGATACAGTCTTTATATTCTTTGTAATAGTTTCATATAAATTCAAAAAATATTATGTGTGGGGCATGCTCTACAAGGTCGCTCTCTAGAATAAGTCAGAATTCAACAAGGTATGCCATTTTTGCTATAAATCCTTTTATGAGAGGTTCCATGTAGTGAAACCTGGAGGAATTTCATAAAAAAAACTGAGGAACATTGTGTATAAGTTTCATATCTTTATACATTATAGGTATAAATTTATGATTACTTTAAGTTAGGGTTGTTGACTAATCCAAAACTAGGCATGTGAGACTAAAGAAAATTTTGATGAAAATGCTAGTCTTTTGTTATTGAAGTTAAGGAAGGTTTGTAGGAATGTGATCATATGCACCAGGTCTATTACAGAGCTACAAATCAGATTTGGATGATGAAATTGATGAGGGTTTTTGGTTGAGGTACATGTTGAGTACATGGTTGAGACATGTAGTTGATGAGTTGGCACATACATGAGGTGTATAGTTGATGATGTTGGTACATATTGATGAGTCATAGTTGATGAGTAGTTGAAACATGATTGGTACATACTTGGTACATGGTTGGATGCACTTGTTTATGGTATAGGTTGATTACAGGTTATTTGGTATAGGTTGGTGCATGGTTGATGCACTTGTTTATGGTATAGGTTGATTACAGGTTGATGCATGGTTCATATTTATTGGTACAGGTTTGTAGTGTTATATCTCACAGTGACAGGTTGACAGTGGTTCCATCATTCTACTTCTACTTAAGGGTGGCAGGACGGGGCAAGGACAGGTGGTTGTAGCCACCTTTCGATTGTATCCGGAGAACATAGGGGGTTGTATACTCATTCTGGTTGTAGCCAGAGAATTGGGGAGTTGGATATTCCCTCTGGTTGTAGACTACGAAACTAGGGGGTTGGAGACTCCTTCCAGTTGCAGCTGAAAAACAAAGGAAGTTGGTGCTTCCAATGAATGTAATTCTTCAACACATATAAGAAAAAACATTCTGTGGTTTTCTCCTGATTTAGGTTTCCACGTAAAACACTGGTGTACTATGTATGTGTATGTTTGCTCATTTGTTCATTCTTTATTTACTCTTCAGTTATTGGATGATAATGCTTCATTGATATAACAATTGGATTATGTGGTTAAGAAGGATTAAATTTCTCTATTAATGATTCACCCCCCCTCTTAGTAATCCAACAATTGGTATCAGAAAATGTTCCTTCAGAAATCAGTTTAACCACTGAAAGGTAGATCATGAAGAGTACCAACTCATATAAAAATGGAATACCACAGTTTGATGGACATAAGTATGCTTTTTGGAGCATAAGGATGATGACATATATACAGGCACAGGGATTTCAAGTTTGGCAATCAATTATAGATGGATACACAACACCAACAGTTCCACCAACAAATGAAAAAGCAATAAAAATCAGTGAGAATAATTCCAAATCCACAAATGCACTTTTGAATGGTCTCGGTGATATGGTATTCACCAAAGTTGCACACTGTAAATGCTAAAGAGATTTGGGACAAGCTTCAAAATATTTATGAAGGAGATAGAAAATTCAAAGCAACAAAACTTCAAACTTACATAGGTCATTTCGAACAACTAAAAATGAAGGAATATGAATATATCGCAACCTACTTCTTATGAGTAAATGAAACAATGAATGAAATCATAGAACTAGGAGAAGAAATTGAAGAATATGTAATTGTTCAAAAGATACTAAGATCTCTTCCTATGAGATTCAACCCTAATATATCAACACTAGAAGAAAGATCGGATCTGGACTCAATAAGCATGGACAAACTACATGGAATCTCACAACATATGAAATGAGAACTGAACAGGAAAATCCAGATGTAAAAGAAGCAGCCTTCAAGGAATCCAAAATATCAAAGCAAAATAAAAAGGAACAAGAAGAATATAGCAGCAACAATGACGCCTTGGAAGATGATGAAGAAGTGGCCAACTTCGCCAAAATACTGAACAAGGGAACCAACAGTAGGTATAGAGGTAAGCTCCCTTTAATTTGTTTTAATTGTCATGGTATTGGTCATTTTGCTAACAAATTTCCTCATAAGAAAAAGAGAAATGATGAAGGCTACTCAAAAAGAAAACACACATATAAAGGAAAAAGAACTACAAAGAAAATTTTCAAGAAAAGCTTATACACCAAAGAAGAAATTTCAACATCAAATGAAGATGAAGTGAGTGACAATGAGACAAAAAGAGTTATATTCATGGTAGTAAAAGACATTGACAAATAAGACTCTGAAGAAGAATATGAAGAAGCCAAAGAAGAATGTGAAGAAGTCGAAGAAGAAATTGAAGAGGCAGAAGTTGACTATCGATAAGAATTAATGTGTGCCATAGAAGTTATCAAAAGAGAAAAGAAGAAAAACAAGAAATTGCAAGAAGAACTAGACAAGAAAAAGGACACTCAAGAACTAGAACAAATGATCACAAAATTGAAGGTTCAAATAGAAGAAGATATAAGAATTGAAGAAGAACTCAAAGAACAACTAGAAGAAAATGACAAGATCATTGGAAACTTGGAAGAAGAGGTTGTCACACTAAGAAAGGATATTCAAAAGAAAAATATTCATAATAGCTCAAAAGTTCTGAATGACATTATCATCAGTCAAAAATCTCATCTTGGCAAGTTCGGAATTGGATACAATCARACAGAAAAGGGATCAAGCTCAAAAAAAATAGAGAAAGAAGCAAATACAAAGAGTTATGCAGAAACAATCAAAGAGGATAGGAAGATATACAAGGAAAATTATAGGGACACTCCTCCACCAAGAAGATTTAGATTTCAAAATCAACAATAGACAGATAGGCCTCAAGAAGAAGAAGGATTCATAAGAGCACCTCCTTTCAGAAGATCTTCAACTCCCAGGTATCAAACTATATTTTTTGGTTTATGTTATGCATGTAATAATTTTGGACATAAAGTTGTGATCTGCAGAGCTAACAACAGGAGCAGTAACAACTTTGAGACTTATACACAAAGGGATTATTCAAGGAGACCTAGTGACACACAAAGAAGAAGTTACAACAGGTTTGAATATTTGATTACTGAAGTGGAATGTTACAAATGTAACAATTTTGGACACATGGCCAAGAATTGCAGAATGACAGTCACTCCTAAAGAACCTCAACAAAATAACAACAGTCACAGACAAGAACCTCAGAAAATGACATGGATAAGAAGGAAAGATCAGTATAACAATGAAGAATGCACAGTATCTCTACAAGCTAAGCAGAAGAAACACGGTTGGTATGTTGACAGTGGATGTTCAAAACACGTGATAGGTGATAAAGATAAATTTATTACATTACGAAAAAAAATAAAAAATGGATCAGTCTCCTTCAGAAATAATAATTCATCCAAAATCATTGGAGAAGGCACAATCTGAATTGGGAACAAGAATGAAAGGCACAAAATGTTCTACTAGTAGAAGATATGAAACATAATCTTCTAAGTGTGAGTCAAATGTGTGACCAAGGTCATAAACTTACTTTCGATTCATAAAAGTGTGAGATAAGAAAAGAAGGTTCAAGGAAATTGGTCGGTACAGCTGTAAGAACTTCAAACAACATATATGTGTTAAGTGAAATTGGAAATGAAAACTTTTTTCTTGGAAAGGAAGATGAAAGTTGGCTATGGAACATAATCATGGGTCACATGCATTTTGATAACCTTGTCAAAGTCAGCAAAAGAGAAGCAGTCAGAGAAATTCCCCAGATCATGAAACCAACCAACACTTTATGCAAGCATTGTCAACAAGGAAAGAAAACAAAGACCAGGTTCAAATCAAAAGAATATTCAACAACAAGACCACTGGAAATTATGCACACTGATCTAGTTGGACCAACTACAAAAATGGGCTTAAAAGGTGAAAAATACTTTATGTTATTAGTTGATGATTATACAAGAATGATTGCAGTTTTCTTTCTCAAGAACAAGTCAGAAGCTTTTGAAAACTTCAAGATCTACAAGGAAATGGTTGAAAATGAGATGGATTTAAGAATCAAATTTTTGATATCTGATAATGGAGGATATTTCACTTCAAAGGAATTTATGGACTACTGTATAAGTCATGGAATAAAAGACATTTTTATGTTGCTAGGACACCTCAACAGAATGGAGTTGTTGAAAGAAAGAACAAGACAGTTAAATAAATGGTTCGAACAATGCTAATGGATTCCAAATTGACAGATATATTTGGACATAGGTAGTGCATACAACAATTCACATTCAAAACAGAGTAATTCTCAGAAACAACACTGATAAAACTCCCTACGAGCTATGGAAAGGAAGACCAACAAATGTGAAGCATTTCAGAGTTTTTGGAAGCAAATTCTACATCAAAAGAGAATATGGAAGAATGGGAAAGTTTGACTCTCGTGTGGACAAATTAATACTTGTTGGTTACTCAAGTACAAGGAAATCATACAGGTGTTATAGTCTAAGATTGAACAATGTTGTGGAAAGCATCAACGTAACAATTGATGAAACGGGTAGACCAAAATCAAAGGAAGAAGAAAACAAATCAATGGAACAACTTTTCGAAGAATAAGATGAAAAAAAAGTAGAAGAGGAAGATGAATATGAATATGAGGAGAAGAAGAAAAAAGTAGAAGAGAAAGTTCAGAAAGTATCTCCAAAGACACCTAGCAAACAAGTACAGAAGAATCATCCTTTAGATCAGATTATTGGAAACAAATATGCAAGAGTTGAGACTACAAGAAAAATCTGTTCACCAAAACAAACACACCTAGCACTTTTATCTACAATTGAACCAAATTGTTTTGAAGAAACCAACAAGAATGAATTTCGGAATAAGACCATGTATGAAGAATTGGATCAAATAGAGAAAAATGACACTTGGGAATTGGTTCCAAGACCAAAGAATAAGAATGCGATCGACACAAAATGGGTTTTCAGGAATAAATTGAATGAAGATGGACAGGTTACAAGGAACAAAGCTAGATTGGTATGTAAAGGATATGCACAGATTGAAGGAATTAACTTTGAAGAGACATTTTCCCCGGTTTCCAGAATGGAAGCAATCCGTTTACTTTTAGCTTATTCATGCTCCAAAAATGTTAAAGTATATCAGATGGACATAAAATCATATTTTCTGAATGGTGAAATTGAAGAAGAAGTCTACATTAAACAACCAAAAGGATTTCAGTTGTTAGAGAACATAGACTATGTATGTAAATTAAATAAGTCCTTGTATGGTCTAAACATGCTCCTAGAACATGGTACTCTAGATTGGATAAGTATCTGCAGTAGGCAGGGTTCATAAAATGAAGTGTAGACAACAACCTCTACATCAAGGTAAGTCAAGGTAATATTTTATTAATTGAAGTTTATGTTGATGATATTATTTTTGGTAGTGATGATGATAGGTTAAGCCATAAATTTGCAAAAGACATGCAGAGAGAATTTGAAATGTCGCTACTTGGAGAACTATCCTTCTTTCTGGGACTTCAAATACGTCAAAGCATCCAAGGAATTTTTATTTCTCAAACCAAGTATATAAGAGAAATGCTAAAGAGGATTGGAATGGAATATTGCAAACCAGTTGTAAGTTGTGCAAAGATTATGATTCAAATTCTACAGATCAGAGGCAATGCATGTCAATGATTGGCAACCTACTATATGTGACAGCATCCAGACTAGATGTAATGCAAGCAGTTGGACGGGTCGCATGATTTCAATCAACGCCAAAGGAATCACATGTATTATCAGTAAAGAATATTTTCAGATATCTCAAAGGAACAAAAGAGTTTGGATTATGTGATGTAGTAGCATCGCCAACTCATCAAGTGAGCCAACACATCAAGCAAAGATCAGCTGGATAAACAAACCCAAATTTTTGAAGTGCTTTGGGATTGTAGCGCAAGTCTTTTAATGAAGCCATTTATGAAGGTGCATTGTATATTGTATTGGACCTTGAGCCTTTAAGCTCTCGTCCTTTGGTATATAGGAGGCATTTAATTAAGTTAATGCTGGTAGATAGGATTTTAAGTCTAGATTTGATAGTTTAGAGTTCGAGAGGGAAAACGGATATAGACACCCTCATTGTGCATTGTATTATGATCAACCCAGGAGAAGAGAAGAGAAAGCAGAGAATGTTGTATAAAGAACACCCATGTACCGGCATTTGAATCAATAGAAGGAAGCTTTGATTCAAGTTCATGGTTTGTGTTGTTTTCTCTGTGTATTGATGTTGTGCTCATGAATGTTTTCTTTCTTGTTATGCATTTGATTTGTATATGTTGTGCATGTGATTTCATGTTTCAAACTAAAGTCTGAAAGGGAGAGAGAATGAGGTTAAATTGTTTCTCTATCTGAGCCAGGAGATTCCTGCAAGGTGTACAGTTGAAGTCATCCGCAAGGAGTGCGTTGGTGAAGGTTTAGGTGGTTTAACTTTTGTTCCCATTCACCCAAAAGTGGATTTGGGTTGTTGAAACCGTGCAAGGACTGCACAGGCTGAGCTAAGTCTCAGAGTTGTGGTTCTAAGCAGGAGCTTTGGAGAGACTGCTGCTGCAGGGGTGCGCAGAGTTGAGTGATTCCAACACTTAGACGTGATTGGAGATTTGCCACAAGGAGTGCGTGTAAGGTTTCTTTCTGAAGATTGAAGTTGTGTAAAAGATCACGAGGAATAGACCTTTGAACTCCCTGAAGGCTAAGTGTAGGGAAGTTTCCATTGGAAGTCGGAGGAAAGCATCACGGGTTGGCGAGCGAGCAAACGAGTCTTGTGGAGAGAAACTGCTTTACTTTGCAGAATCCTCAAGGGGAGAACGGACAGACGAAATATTTGGCAGATTTTTCACAAAGTTCCAAGAGCTGTGGGATCTCCCAGAGATGCAAGGTAGTTGCAGCGCAGGCGTGGAAAGGATTCAAATCTCAGGAGAGGCAGCACCATTGATCTAAGTCGGTCAGGGCCGTTGGATTGTTCACGAGATCGCCTATCGGCACCTCGTGAGGAAAGTGTCCTAATTTGGTAAGGAGAGTCGCGAGATTGCGAGAAGCGATATCTCGACTACTCAGAGGATAGAGTGGATCCACAAGAGTTGGCAAGTGGACAAGTGGCACCTCGCATCTCGGGAGCTCGTAAGTGGAAGGGTTGAGAAATTGGTGTCAAAGGTCGCGAGGCATGAGGGCACGAAGTGGCGAGAAGGCTGGAATCCGTCCATCAGAAGAGGATAGGTAGCGAAGATCTAAGGATCTCGCGAAATTAGGAGCTCGCAGGGTGAGAGCCCAAGTATTGGGTATTCAAAGTCACGAGGATGCAAGGATCGAGAAGGTGAATAGCCGTTGGACCTGGATCGCAGGAGGAACGTTGGATCCGCACGTGGGATCGTGCATCAGAACCTCTTGAGAAAAGGATCGAGAACTTGACCTCGTAAGAGGTGAAGTCGCGAGGGAACGAGGTCGCAAGTTTCAACACCTCGGATATCGGGAGTCGACGAGGAAGTTATTCAACCTCGCGAGTAGCGAAGTCGCAAGTGGTGAGATCGCGATAGCACATAAGTCTCGATTGAAGTGATGGGCATGAACGATTCAAGTCACACATGTGCATTGGAGTTTCTGTACCTCGGGTATTGGAGGTTGTAGAACCAAAATTTTGGTATCACGAGTAGCGAGGGCGCGAGTAGAGAAATCCCTCCGAGAAAAGTCAGCGAGTTGACTGACCATCAGGTCTCGGGGATCCGAGAACCCAGTGTTCAACCTTCGAATTCGCGAAGTCGCGAGTTCCAATCCTCCGAGAATATTGAGGAAGAGGATCGCACGACGAAGAAAATCTGTGGGTATGAGATTCCCGATAGGGAATTAGGAGAACCTTTGAGTTCTTCGAGCTGAGAAGAGAGGAAGGTCCTGTGTGAGAGGACGTGCTCGTGAGGGTGGAGTGCGTGCAGCATCAGAGTGGTATCAAAGCAATAAAATCTCTTTGCTTTCTATAGAAGAGAAGAAAGGAAAATTTCACCATGTCGCCAAGGAGAGAAAGACAATCACATGATCCAGAGGAAAGGGATGTGTGAAGAAGAGGGAGACAAGCACATAATCCAGAAATGGAAAGGAAAATACGTGATCTCCGAGCGAGATTAGAAGATATGGAAGCAGCGCAGAGACGCACAGCCAGTGCTGGAGATATGAGTGACTTCGAAGGAGAAGTGGAAGCTGAACAACAAGGAGAAGTTGCAGCCGAAGATGCAGCCAACGAGCGATTAATTAAATCTATCGCCCGGATGAGTTCAAAAACAAAGATGGACATTCCAACCTATGAAGGAAATATGGATGCAGAAGAACTACTAGATTGGATTTGAGCTCTGGACACTTACTTTGATTATGAAGATATCGAAGAAGATAAGAAGGTCAGACATGTTGTCACCAAATTGAAGGGACATGCAACATTATGGTGGGACGAGCTTCAAGCAGATAGACATTCCAAAGGTAAGCAAAAGATTAAAAGTTGGGATCGAATGATTGCGAAGATGAAGGAAAAGTTCATCCCAAGGGATTATCAAATCACACTGTTCAGGAGAATGCAGAACCTGAGACAGAAGTTGATGACAGTGAAAGAGTATACTGAGGAATTTTACAAGATAAATATCAGAGCAGGTCATCAGGAGAGCGATGATGAAAAATTTGTCAGGTATATGAATGGCTTGAGATATGATATCCAGGATGAGATGAGTATGACAACCATCAGAACAGTGGAGGATGCATATCATATGGCGTTGAAAGATGAAGAGAAGCTAAGCCGTAAGCCAGGACAGTGAGGTCGAGGCAGGAGCCAGCCAAAAGGGAATTCATTTGCCCAAGATAGGTTCCAGAAATCCAAGGACGACTGGAAGACGCCTCAGACGAGAAGAGAAAGAGGTGGAAGTTCACAGCGAGGCCAGCACGCTGAACAACGAAGGAAGCATATAGAACAGAGTAGAGGATACGCTGATAATAACACATTTCCTCGTACCAGAGGTAGAGGAAGAGGCAGAGGTGGAGTCATCACATGCTTCACGTGTGGAAAGAATGGATACAAGGTAGTTGACTGTCCAGATAAGAAGGAGGATGGAGGATAATCTCACATCGCTGAGGCACAGAGGCAAGATGCTAAAGAAAAAGATGCAGAAGACAGAAGGTCATTGATGATGCGTAAGGTTCTCTTAACACCTGAGAAGGAGGTGGAGGACACAGCTCAAAGAAACATAATTTTCAGAACTGCATGCAAGACCAAAGACAAGAAGTGCAAGGTTATCGTGGATAGCAGAATCACAGACAATCTCGTTTCAGCCGAGATGGTGGAGAAACTAGAGCTGGAGACAACTGATCACCCGAGTCCATACAAAGTTTCATGGCTACAGAAGGGACATCAGGTAAATGTCACCAAACAATGCTTAGTTGACATCAAGATAGGAGGATATAATGATAAGATACTCTGTGATGTTATTCCTATGGATGTATGTCATTTATTGCTAGGTAGACCATAGAAATATGACAGGAAAGTAGTTCATGATGGGAAAATGAATACTTATACTTTAGAGAAGAATGGGAGAACACATATGCTACTTCCAATTAAAGATAAAGAAGTAAAACCAGAACCGAGAAATACTATACTTCTCATGAGTGGGAAGGAACTTCTGGCAGAAGTAAAGAAGAAGGAAGATCCACAATTCTTTGTGGTCAGAAAACCAAGAGTTGTTTTGACCAGCACAAAAGTGGATGATTTGCCGGAGGAAATTCAGGAACTGCTGGAAGAGTTCGCTGATATTGTGGTGGACAAATTACCTCATTCGTTGCCACCGATGAGGAGTGTGATTCATCATATAGACCTCATACTAGGAGCCAGTTTTTCGAACAAAGCCGCGTATAGGTTGACACCGCAGGAGAATGAAGAGGTTAAAAGACAGGTGCAAGAACTATTGGATAAAGGACTGATCAGGGAAAGTTTAAGTCTGTGTGTCGTTCTGACAGTATTGAGTCCAAAGAAAGATGGAGGTTGGAGAATGTGTATAGATTCCAGAGCCATTAACAAGATAACCATCAGTTACAGGTTTCCATTACCGTGGAAGGATGACTTGATGGACTGTCTGAGTGGAGCGAAATTTTTTTCAATGGTTGATTTGAAAAGCGGATACCATCAGATTCGCATGAGGGAAGGCGATGAATGGAAGACAACCTTCAGAAAAAACGAAGGGTTGTACGAATGGATAGTCATGCCGTTTGGTTTGACGAATGCACCAAGTACCTTCATGAGGTTAATGAATGAAGTGCTGAAGGAATTCATTGGTAAGTTTGTCATTGTTTATCTGGATGACATATTAATTTTCAACAAAACAAAAGAAGAACATTTGAAGCATTTAGCTGCAGTAATGAGGAAGCTACACCAAGAGAAGTTGTTGATCAACATGAGAAAATCTTCATTTATGAAGACAAAACTCATTTACTTAGGGTTTGTCATATCTGCAAATGAATTGAAGATGGATCCAAGTAAAGTGGAGGTAATTAAAAATTGGCCATCACCAAGAAATTTTTTTGAGGTGAGAAGTTTTCATGGTTTGGCTAGTTTCTATCGAAAATTCATCAGGAATTTCAGTGGAATTAGCGCAGAAATGATGGACATAGTCAAGAAAAGACGTAAATCTTTTCATTGGACTGAAGAAGCAGAGAAGAGCTTCAATCTGTTGAAGCGAAAGATCACCGAACAACCTGTTTTGGTGTTGCCGGATTTTACGAAAGTGTTCCAAGTAAAATGTGATGCAAGTGGCTTTGCCATAGGACGGTCTTGATCCAGGAGGATAGACCAATTTCATATTTCAGTGAGAAACTGGATGAGGCAAAAGTAAAGTACTCCATGTATGATAAATAATTTTATGCTATCATACAAGCGTTGAAGAATTGGAGGCACTACTTGATCCCGAAAGAATTTGTTTTGTATAGTGATAATCATGCATTGCAGTTTGTGACTCAACAGGAGAAGTTGAATCAGAAACATGATAAATGGGTAGAGTATATGCATAATTTTACATTTGTAATTAAACACATTTTAGGTACTGCTAACAAACTGGTTGATGCTTTGAGCAGGAAGTGTTTGTTGCTGCAGGAGTTCCGAGTCAAGACATTGGTTTTTGAAAATCTTAGGGACATGTATGCAGGTGAGGCATATTTTGTAGAGGCATATGAAGCAGCTGAGAATCCAGTTCTCAGAGACAGAATCCCGTTGATAGATTACATGATCCAAAATGGACTGTTATTTAGAGGAAATCAGTTATGCATTCCAAATTGCTCCATGAGGGAGAATCTGCTAAAAGAAAAGAACAGTGGTGGATTAGCCGGACATTTTGGTCACGACAAGCCATTTGCAAAGCTGAGTGAAGAATACTTTTGGCTAGGAATGCGCTCAGAATTCAAGAAGTTTGTCGACAAATGTAGAATTTTCCAGCATTCGAAGGGCAGGAAGCAGAATGCGGGATTCTATCAACCATTGCCATACCTGAGAGGTTGTGGGATGAAATCAACATGGATTTTGTATTGGGATTTCCTAGGACGCAAAGAGGACATGATTCGATCTTCGTGGTGGTTGACAAGTTTTCCAAAATGGCACATTTTATCCCATGCCAGAAGACCAATGACGCGACTCACATCGCAAATCTGTTTTCAAGGAGGTTGTTAGACTTCACGGGTTACCCAGAAGCATAGTGTCGGACAGGGATATGAAATTCATTGGACATTTCCGGAGGACACTCTGGAAGAATATGGGAACTAATTTGATGTTTAGTTCTGCCTATCATCCTCAAATGGATGGGAAAACAGAGGTGGTAAATAGAAGTCTGGGAGATTTATTAAGAAGCTTGGTGACAGAGCACCACAACAATTGGGACAATGTGTTTCCATAGGCAGAGTTTTCATACAACGACTCAGTGAACAGGAGCACAAGCAAAAGTCCATTTGATATTGTATATGGTAGGAAGCCAACAGGAGTATCTGAACCAAGGGATTTAGAACAGATAAGGACTAAGAGCGCAAGTGCTGAAAAATTCGCCGAGGCGATGAAAGAACTTCACAGTAGGGTGAAGGAGCGATTGCTGGAGTCAAACCAGGAATATAAGCGCAGAGAGGATCAGCATCAGAGACAATTTTAGTTTGAAGTTGGTGATCTAGTTCTGGCACATCTGAGGAAGGAAAGGTTCCCAAGGGGAACATACAACAAGCTAAAAATGAAGAAAATTGGGCCATGCAGAGTCCTAAAGAAATTGGGAGAAAATTCTTATGAAATTGAATTGCCGGATGAGATCGGAATATCTCCAACATTCAATGTCTCAGACTTATATCCATATAAGGCTGAGGAAGCAGGAGCTGGAAGTGATGAACAACTAGAAGTGATGAAAAGCAGATGCCGATTGCGGAGAAGCCACATATGGAGCATATACTTGACAAGAGAATGAGAAAAAAGACCAGGCGGTAGCAATACTTCGAGTATCTGGTTAAATGGAAGAACCACCTAGTGGAAGATGCCAGCTGGGAGACTGAAGAAATGATACAAAAGCATGGACAGACCATGCAGGCTCTCATGGACAGGAGGCCATGAAAGTTTTCGAGACGAGGAGTATGATGCAGGAGCATCGCGAACTCATCAAGTGAGCCAGCACATCAAGCGGAGATCAGCTGGATAAACAAACCCAAATTTTTGAAGTGCTTTGGGATTGTAGCGCAAGTCTCTTAATGAAGCCATTTATGAAGGCACATTGTATATTGTATTGGACCTTGAGCCTTTAATCTCTCGTCCTTTGGTAGATAGGAGGCATTTAATTAAGTTAACGCTGGTAGATAGGATTTTAAGTCTAGATTTGATAGTTTAGAGTTCGACAGGGAAAATGGATATAGACACCCTCATTGTGCATTGTATTATGATCAACCCAGGAGAAGAGAAGAGCAAGCAGAGAATGTTGTATGAAGAACACCCATGTACAGGCATTTGAATTAATATAAGGAAGCTTTGATTCAAGTTCATGGTTTGTGTTGTTTTCTCTGTGCATTGATGTTGTGCTCATGAATGTTTGCTTTCTTGTTATGCATTTGCTTTGTATATGTTGTGCATGTGATTTCATGTTTCAAACTGAAGTCTGAAAGGGAGAGAGAATGAGGTTCAATTGTTTCTCTATCTGAGCCAGGAGATTCCTGCAAGGTGTGCAGTCAAAGTCATCCACAAGGAGTTCGTTGATGAAGGCTCAGGTGGTTTAACTTTTGTTCCCATTCACCCAGAAGTGGATTTGGGTTGTTGAAGCTGTGCAAGGAGTGCGCAGGCTAAGCTGAATCTCAGAGTTGTGGTTCTAAGCAAGAGATTTGGGGAGACTGTTGTTGCAGGGGTGCGCAGAGTCGAGTGATTCCAACACTTAGACGTGATTGGAGATTTTCCGCAGGGAGTGCGTGTAAGGTTTCTTTCTGAAGATTGAAGTTGTGGAAAAGCTCAGGAAGAATAGACCTTTGAACTCCCTGAAGGCTAAGTGCAGGGAAGTTTCCATTGGAAGTCGGAGGAAAGCGTCGCAGGTTGGCGAGCGAGCAAATGATTCTCATGGAGAGACATTTCTTTATTTCGTAGAATCCTCAAGGGGAGAATGGACGGATGAAATCTTTGGCAGAGTTTTCACGAAGTTCCGAGAGCCATGGGATCTCCCAGAGGTGCAAGGTAGTTAAAGCACAAGCGTGGAAAGGATTCAAAGCTCAGGAGGGGTAGCACCGTTGATCTAAGTTGGTCAGGGCCGTTGGATTGTTCACAAGATTGCCTATCGGGACCTCATGAGGAAAGTGTCCTAAGTTGGTAAGGAGAGTTGCGAGAATGCGAGAAGAGATATCTCGACTACTCTGAGGATAGAGTGGATCCACAGGAGTTGGCAAGTGGACAGGTGGCACCTCTCATCTCAGGAGCTCATAAATGGAAGGGTTGAGAAATTGGTGTCAAAGGTTGCAAGGCATGAGGGCACGAAGTGGCGAGAAGGCTGGAAGCCGTCCATTGGAAGAGGACAGGTGGCGAAGATCTAAGGATCTCGCAAACTCGGGAGCTTGCAGGGTGAGAGCCCAAGTATTGGGTATTCAAAGTCACGAGGATGCGAGGACTGAGAAGGTGAATAGTCGTTGGATCCGGATCGTGGGAGGACCGTTGGATCCGCACGTGGGATCGTGCATCGGAACCTCACGAGAAAAGGCTCGAGAACTTGACCTCGTAAGAGGAAAAGTCACGAGGGAACGAGGTCGCAAGTTTTGACACCTTGGATATCGGGAGTCGACAGGGAAGTTATTCAACCTCGCGAGTAGTGAAGTTGTGAGTGGTGAGATCGCGATAGCGCGGAAGTCCCAATTGAAGTGATAGGCATGAATGAGTCAAGTCACACGTGTGCATTAGAGTTTCGTTACCTCGGGTATTGGAGGTTGTAGAACCAAAAGTTTGGTATCGCGAGTAGCGAGGGCACGAGTAGAGAAATCCCTCCAGGAAAATTCAGTGAGTTGACTGACCATCGGGTCTCGGGGATCCGAGAACCCAGTGTTCAACCTTCGAACTCGCGAAGTCATGAGTTCCGATCCTCCGAGAAGATTGAGGAAGAGGATCGCGTGACGAAGAGAATCTATGGGTAGGAAGATTCCCTTTGAGTTCTTCAGGCCGAGAAGAGAGGAAGGAACTATGTGAGCGGACGTGCCCGTGAGGGTGGAGCACATGTTGCGTCATTATGGTATCCAAAAGGAAAAGATCTATCACTTATTTCCTACATAGATGTAGGTTGGGTAGGTTGTATTGATGAATAACGAAGCACCAGTGGAGCAGGGTTCTACTTAGGTGAGTTTTTGGTATCATGGATAAGCAAGAAACAATCATTAATATCTCTATCTACAGTCGAGGCAGAGTATATTGCAACAACAACATGTTGTACACAGGTTATTTGGATGAAACAAACTTTGAAAGATATACAAGTTGAGTATGATGAGCCCATTCCAATATATTATGATAATATAAGTGCCATCAGTATCTCAAAAAACCCAGTGATAAACTCCAAGACGACGCACATTCAAATCAAGTATCACTTTCTACGAGAACAGGTTCCAAAAAAGAACATCAGAGTTGAGTATGTGGGCACAAAATAACAAGTGGAAGACATCTTTACAAAACCACTTCCACGAGAAGCCTTTGAATATCTTCGCCAAAGACTTGGATTTATTTCTACTCCAAAATGAATGATTTTTGAATGCTTATCTTATATGTCTTAAATGTACATGAGGAAGCACCATAAGAGGACAGTTCATCCAGGGGGAGAAACCCCAGATGGAAAGATACCTTTTCCATTGATGACAAAGGGGGAAAGATTTATCATATGCAGAGGACAGAGGCATGGTTCTAGGGGGAGAATATTTATCATATGTAGAGGACGGAGGCAAATTTATCATATACAAAGGACAGAGGCATGGTTCCAGGGGGAGCATGAGTGATATGATTTCAGTATTGCATCAGAGTATTGCCATCAATGCCAAAGGGGGAGATTGTTTATTATGGTTGGTTGTCATGGATGTCAACCCTTGAAGAAAGCCCCCCAACACAAAGGTTTGGGTAATAGACCCAATATTGTTTTATGTGAAGATGACTCATTATTGTCTTGTCATGGTTGAGAAGAAATAAAGACAAATGAACTCCAAAGTGGTCCCCTTATGGTGAAATCCTTCGCGGGAAGATGCTTTGTGCAGTAAGAGAACCCATTCTTAATTGTGGAATAATGAGATCCTATATGGATAGTTCTTGTCATTCCATTTCCATTGGTATGTGGAACTTCACATAAATCCTCACGGTTAGAGAGTTATGGCCATGAGAAGTTGGAGACCCCAAGTTTGGGTAATGGACCCAAGTTTGTTTGATGGATAATGATATGTTTTATGATATATTTTCAGATAATACTATTCTATATGGATAGTAAATGTCATTCTATTTCTAGTGGTATGTGGAACGTCACATAACTCCTCACAGTTTGAGAGTTATGGACTTACAAAGTTGGAGGACCCTCATATGTCATCTAGAAGCCCCAAAAGGTCAAAGTAGTCAAAGTGGTTTAAGAGATTTTAAAAGGTAAATAATAAAGTGAAGTAATGAGTGTATTATAATTCAAAGTGAATACAAAATAAATTATTTCATTAATAAATTTAATGGAGAAATTAGAAGTGGGTTAACCCTAAAATAAGGAAAGTCGGGCCAAGTGACCTAGAAGATGTTTTTAAGGAAGCTACTTGGAGGGTATAAATAAGAGGCAAGGCTCACTCATTTTAATAAAACTTGAGAATATTGAATATCTATAGGTGTCTAAGGTAACCAAGGATATATAAGATGAAATTCTGAGGGAAGGTGAATAAAAGAAGGCCGAAATGCAAGGAAGGATAAATTATTTTGATGGTGCTTTCTAAGGTATGTTATTTACAAGTCATCTCACCATTTTCGCTATAATTTTTTTTCTATAATTATTCAGACCGGGAAATTTCTATTCCATCGAGAAAACATATCCAAGTATCTTTGATAAGAAATTCATCTTGTGGGTCATTGTATTTTTGGAGTTACACTCTGTGGAATTTAGGGTTTGTGGCTAGTTCTGAAACTAGTCAAAAAGTGTTTCGGGTAATAACGTCATAACTTCCTCATAAAAAATACAAATTCTGTGAAACCAAATGTATTGTTTAGAGTAAATTATGTAGTATTATTTGTAACATTTTCATATCAATTCAACAAATATTCCATGTGGGGCATGCTCTACAAGGTTTCTCTCTAGAATAAGCCAGAATTCAACAAGGTATGCCATTTTTTATATAGCTCCTTTTATGAGAGGTTCCAGGTAGTGACACCTGGAGGAATTGCATAAAACAAACTGAAGAACATTGTGTATCAGTTTCATATCTTTATACATTACAGGTACAAAGTTATGATTACTTCAAGTTAGGGTTGTTGACTAATCCAAAACTAGGCATGTGAGACTAAAGAAAAGTTTGATGAAAATGCTAGTATTTTGTTGTTGAAGTTAAGGAAGGTTTTCAGGAATTTGATCATATACACCAGGTCTATTACAGAGCTACAAATCATATTTGGATGATGAAATTGATGAGGGATTTTGGTTGAGGTACATGTTGAGTACATGATTGAGACAAGTAGTTGATGAGTTGGCACATACATGAGGTGTATAGTTGATGATGTTGGTACATATTTATGAGTCATAGTTGATGAGTAGGTGACACATGATTGGTACATACTTGGTACATGGTTGGATGCACTTGTTTATGGTACATGTTGATTACAGGTTATTTGGTACAGATTGGTGCATGGTTGATGCACTTGTTTATGGTACAGGTTGAGGTACAGGTTGATGCATGGTTGATGCATGGTTCAGATTTATTGGTACAGGTTTACAATGATATATCTCACAGTGAGAGGTTGACAGTGGTTCCATCATTCTACTTCTAATTCAAGGTGGCGGGACAGTCAAGGACAGGTGGTTGTAGCCAGAGAATTGGGGAGTTGGAGATTCCCTCAATTTGTAGTCTAAGAAACTAGGGGGTTGGAGACTCCTTCAAGTTGTAGCTGGAAAAAAAAATAAGTAGGTGCTTCCAATGAATGTAATTATTCAAGACATATAAGAAAAATCATTCCATGATTTTCTCCCAATTTGGGTTTCCACGTAAAACACTAGTTACTGTGTATGTGTATGTTTATTCATTTGTTCATTTCTTGTTTACTCTGCAGTTATTGGATGATAATGCTTCATTGATATAACACTTGGATTATATGGTTAAAAAGGATTAAATTTTTCTATTACTGATTCAACCCCCCCTCTAAGTAATCTAACATGATATATACAAGGAGGGATTTGGGGCTAGAGGGTTCTCCTAGAAGGAGGGAGAAAACTATGATGACATCTTGTTATAGTAACTAGATATGTCTCTACATGAGCCATTATATCTCTTGCAGTATCCATCGATTGAAGTTTACATCAGATGGATGTAAATATTGTTCTTCTCAATAGAGAAATTGAGGAAGAAGCATATGTAGAGAAACCTCAAAGTTTTGAGGTATACCATAAAGAGACTCATGTATGAAGATGGAAGAATACCTTGTATGGATTCAAGCAATTTAGTGCAAATCCTCTTATATACAGTAGCAACATGGTGAAAACTTCCTATGACAGAGGAAGTGTATTGGACTGGTTCTTCAGAAGACCGAGATAATGGATTTCAAATCCATGGAAAACTCCCATGAAGACAAATCTGAAGAAGTTGAGAGACTCTGATCTAGTAGACCCATCACTGTATCAACAATTGAATGGCTCCTTGATGTATTTGGAGAATAGTCAACCATATATTTTCTTTGTTATGATAATAGTTCCAGGTGTAACCTAGCCATGAGAATTGAATAAATTTCAAAGCATGCCTTGAAATGTCTTCATGGGATGTTTGATGTATGAATTTATCGAGAATTGTTTCATATTATTCCATGATCATTCATTAATCTAACTTCAATCTATCCCAGTAGGCAATATTGACCCATAGTTATGTCTTTCATCTCTTTTCTGCAAAGTTCTGAAAGAATAATTTTCATTCCTTTGATTTTTATGACGAGAATGACTATATAGAAAAGATTAATATTCTGAATAATTAGAGGGTGTAGGCTTAGGTTTGGGTTCACTTACAAGAGTAGAAAAACCTGGCGTATCATCTACAATGTCATCTGCGACAACTTTATGAAATTTTGGCATGCTAGGAAAAACCAACTCACTCAAATTTTTCAACATAATCAATAGTAGGTTTTGTTGATATTACGGTAGTTGCAGGAGGTATTAAACTCCATGTGTAACCTTTGATGAGTCTAGAATATTCCGGGAAGAAAGAGAAACCCTCAAACGTTGGATAATAATCCTAGAAGACAAGTTGACTCAAGAGAATAATCAATATTAACTTATTATCATCTAGGAAGAGAATTCAACCTAGTCAAGTATGTTGGAGCAGTATAAATGGAGGGCGCTAGAGATAATTTGGACTCACTCTCTCTCACAACTGCATAAGGACAAGTAGTGCACATGATTGAAGGAGAGATGAAGTTGCAATAGTTGTGACTTGGTCTCTTTGTTATGGTTTGACTTTCTCTTAGTTATGGTTTGGACTTTATTCTTGGTGCTCTAGCTCTTGAGAGAGGTACACTACCTTGGTTGGCTATTGGTTCTAGGGTTTGATTCCAGAATTATTCTATATGTCAAGTTTAAGGTGATTTGGGGTGACCTTTTTGCCTATGGTTGGGTGACAATATTGTTATATTATCTATGGTGAAAATGAGCACACCTATTTTTCTAATAGGTTATAGGCCCACACTATATTCAGACAATCTAACCACTAGAAGGTAGATTGGGAGGATTTTCTTAGTTACAATTACAATTGCAGTCATATTTTTGCTGCAACAACAAAACCATAACCCTCGTGTTTAGGCACCTTAAGTCAAGTGCTTGACCTAATTCTTGGATAAACAAATATGCCCTAGCCTAGCACATCTTCTGGTACTCTCAGCAAGCCAAGAAATCAAGTTTGAGTTGTTGGTCAAATTCAAAGGTTGATTAAGTCAAATTCAAAGGTTGAGCAAGTCAAAGCAGTCATGACTTACCCTATGAAGTCAAAAAATAAGTTAGAAGAGGTTTCTAACTTCATAGCATTGAAGACAAGGATTTACCCCATCCTTTCCAAGAATAAATTATTTGATATCAAGATCATGGAACCAGAGTTTGAAGCAGGAAAAGAAAAGGAACCTCAGAACGTGCCATTCATGAAGACATAAGTTCTAGCTTGAAGAAAGTGTATGATTTTCCCAAGAGAGATCTATTGAAAGGAACATTATGAGGTTTACCAATCCTCTAGTAGCTAAACCTCTAGTCTAGAAAAGTCATTCTAAGGTTTATCGTCAAAATTGGGTAACAAATGGAATGTACAGGGGATCTTGTCCATATAAATGATCTTGGATTCAGTGCATTCATAAGATCAACAAACTCTCCATGTTTAACTTGATATATCTATGGTTCTTATAACATTATGAACTTCTGGTTAAAGTCATAAAATGACTTTAGTCAAGATATTATAGGGTTGAGATCATATTCTCTAACTCAATTTTCTGTCAAGAAAGCATATTGTTTTAAGTTTAAAGGACAAGTCAGAAAGGATACTTGTCTTAGTAAAAAAGAAATCCAAGTGGAACAGTAGAAAGAATCTTGGTTTTCATATCAAGTTTGAAATCTTTATTATTGTCACGTAAGTGAGTATTGATAAGTACTTAGTAGATTATACTACTCAATGTACTTATTTACAAACATAAACTAACACCTCATCTAGGAAATATTTCTTGTTCTTGTTCTTAGACAAGATCATCTTAGTAATGCTACCAAGAAACTATCCTTCAGATGAAAGATGTTGTATTGGAAACACTGTTGTTGTTGTTGTCTCGGGTAGGTTATTTCATGAAGACTATCATGAAGATGTCTTTCAGGATTGAAGAAATTGTCTCTATCCTTGTTCTTATTCTTGTTTCGATTTCCTATCATAAACATATTTTCTTGGATATTTATTTTGATTCTTTTATTGTTCTAGGAAGGTACGCTTGTGAAATATGTTGACAAACCTTTGATGAAAAATATTTGTAGAATTTGTCATAGAATAAGTTTATAAGTATGACACAATATTGTATTTCGTATGTGGGCTTGCCAAGTCAGATATAACCGATCCCCACACCCAATGTCATAAGCCATCGACAAATCCCAATGTCGCCTCTTGGTTTGTGTTTCATTGGACGACATCACCACCCACTGGACCACTACTGGCGCTGACACTGATAGTAGGATCCACCTTCCTAGTTCTGCCCCTAGGTCTCTTCTACGTCACCCCAATAAAACTGACAAATCCCAACACCGCCTCTTGGTTTGTGTTTCTTTGGATGACATGACCACCCACTGGACCACCATCGGCGCTGGCGCTAATAGTAGGAGCCATCTTCCTAGGTCTGCCCCTAGGTATTTTTCGCATCACCCCAATACAATCGACAAAGCCCAACACTGCCTTTTTGTTTGTGTTTCTCTGGACGACATGACCACCCACTGGAGCACCGCCGACGCTGGCCCCGATAGTGACAAACTCCTTCCTAGGTCTGCCCCTAGGTCTCTTCTTCTACAAGAACACTGGATAAGTGGGAGCCACCTTCCTAGGTCTTCCCCTAGGTCTCTTATTTTGTGGGCACATGAGATATCCCATGCGGGGCTTCAGCCATGACCCAACAATGATCACGGGGGACAAAACGCCATAAATGGGCGGTTGTTGTTGCTTCGCCTCTTGCTTCAGGCTAGACTTTCTTCTCAAGATCCCACTTTTTGTTCCTACGAGTTCCACTATGTATCATATGCTTTCTCCCACATATCATCGTCTTATGTGGAAAATGAAACTATCATAGGAACATGCAAAGTGGAGTGACTAGTTCATGTATCATCGTATTATGTGGAAAATGAAACTATGATAGGAACATGCAAAGTGGAGTGAACTAGTTCATGTATGGAAGGTGGAGTGAACTAGCTCATGCATGTGAATTACAATGAACTAGTTCATGCATGCAAAGTGAAAGTGGAGTGAACTAGCTCATGCATGTGAGTTAGAGTGAACTAGCCCATGCATGTAGAGTGGAGTGAGCTAGTCCATGCAGGGAGAGTGGAGTGAACTAGCCCATGTATTGCAAAGTATATTGAACTAGCTCATGCATGTGAGGGAAAATTATGCATATACACTAACACCCCCCTTAACCCTAACTTAGGTGAGTATGATACATGAAAAATAAATTGGGTCCTGACAATATGAAGCCATGTTAGGCACCCCAGTACAAAAAATATTCCCAAAAAGTCAGGAAAGAGGGAAAAACCAGTAAAAGTGAATGTAATGACACAACACCTTCTCTACAAGTTCTTTGAAGTCTTTGAGATACTGAAGTACTTCATTTTTTTCCTAAGAAAATACACCCGCATTTACCATGACCAATCATCAATAAAGTCAACACATACTTGGCCCTGCTCACAGATGGGTGAGGGAGTGATACCATGATGCATATGTAAACAAGCTTAGGGGGTGAGGAGGCCCTTCATGCCTTCCCCTTGACAAATTTATCTTCTAGATGTTTTCCAAATATGCAACCTTGATAAACTCCATCATTTTTTTTGTTCATTAAACTTTTTACCATACACTACTTGCTAAGCTGCTACAAGTAGCAGTAATTGAGGTGACAAAATCTCTCATTCCATAACCTACTAACTTCATTAGCATGTGTTATTAATAGAAAAAAAGGATATTTAGGAATGAAATGGGAAAAAACATACAACCTAGACTAGTGATCTACTACCTTAACTGCAACTTTTGATCCATCATAAATCTCTAAAATCACTATTGAATCCAGAGTGAAATCCACTCTCTTTTTGATACCTAAATGTGTGATTTGAACATGTGTATCATCTCCCATGAAAATGGAAAGACTGGTGCATGGATACAAATAAGTGAAGCAATCCTTAGATGAGGCCATATGATTAGAGGATCCTAAATCAAGATTCCATGTGGCCGATGATGAAGAAAAAACAATTGGAACATGGCAATATTTTCATTTACCTCTATCATTAAGGGAATTTTCATCATTCTTATTCCTATTGGAACAGGTAAGTGACAACATAAGAGACTAGAGATTTCCTGACAATAGTGTTGGTGTCTAAAGACACCGTTGCATTGAAGCATAAAAAGTATGCTCCATAAAAACATGAACAATCTTAGAGATATCACAATGATATACCAATCCATAAGGAAAATCTATAAATAGGTTTAGACATGGACCAAACCAAACAATCACAGGACTACATCATTCTAATTGTCCATGAAGAGTGGATCTAAAATCCAAATGTGTACACGATCAATGCATATTTTTGTTGGAGGTTGGTTCCCTCAAACAATCAACTCCCTTAATCCGAAAATGTGAGGTTATAAAGAAACACAAGATTCCAACACCCCACTCTAAACTCATCTTGGAGAAAATAAAAATTAGATAGCACTCATGCCCCTTAATTTGTGCAGACAACAAGATGATAAAGAACGATATAAAAATGATCCAAAAGAAGTATGAAAACTGTCACCATCAATGTTGATTAAAGGAATCCATCCAATTCATCAGATAAGTTTCCAAAATATTGTCCAAAAAGCACAATCTCAGTCATCTAGTTGACTAGAAACCAAGACATCATAAGCCATTCAATCAATCAAATAGATAATAAGAAATCAATATAATTAGTCTCAACCCATCCAACAACCTCTACATCAGACAGGTACTAATCATAAGAAGTAGTAATCGACTATATCTCCCAATAACTCAAGTATAACTCCAATCAACGAACACCAATCAAAACTCTAATCGATGAATATCTCAATTGAAACACCAGTCAACTATCATGTTTGGTTGAACTGCAGTCAACCACTCAATAGAAGGAAAGAGGAACATTGTATGATCATATAGTTGAGGATATGCATGTATGAATTCCTCGAGCATTTTTGCATATTATTCCATGACCATTCATTAATCTAACTTCAATCTATCTCGGTAGGCAATATTGGTCCACAGTTATGTCTTTCATGTCTTTTTTGCAAAGTTTTGAAAGAATAATTTCCATTCCTTCGATTTTTATGACAAGGATGACTATATCGCAAATATGTCTATTCTGGGTAATTAGAGGATGTAAGCTTAGATTTTTGTTTACTTACAGGAGTAGAAAAACATGGCATACCAACAACAATGTCATTTGCAACAACATTATGAAAGTTTGGCATGCTAGGAAAAACCAACTCATTAATGTTGTCAACACAATCAACAATAGGTTTTGTTGATATTACGGTAGTTGTGGGAGGTATTTACCTACACATGTAACCTTTTATGAGTCTAGAATACTCTGGGAAGCAAGATAAACCCTAAAATGTTGGATACTATTCCTAGAAGACAAGTTGACTCAAGAGAATAGTTAATATTAAGTTATTATCCTCCAGGAAGAGAAGTCGGCCCGGTCATGTAATTTGGAGGAGTATAAATAGAGGGCATTAGATCTCATTCAGACTCACTCTCTCTCACAACTACATAAGGACAAGTAGTGTGCATGACTAGAGGAGAGTTACAGCTGCAACAGTGGTGACTTGGTCTCTTCGTTATGGTTGGAATTTCTCTTGGTTATGGTTTGGACTTTCTTCTTGGTATGCTAGTTTTGAAGAGAGGTACGATACCGTGGTTGGATATTGGTTCTAGGTTTTTCTTCCATAATTATTTTATCTGTTAAGGTTAAGGTGATTTGGGGTGGCCTTTGTGCCTATGGTTGGGTGAAAATATTTCCATATTGTCTATGGTGAAAATGAGCACACCTATTTTTCTAACAATTTATGGGCCCGCACTATCTTCAGACAGTCTAACCACTCGAAGGTAGATTGGGAGGATTTTCTCAGTTACAATTGCAATTCTTGTCATAGTTTTTTATATAGTTGAGGAAAGAGGAAAGAGGAAAATTGTATGATCATATAGTTGAGGATACAAATGTATGAATTCCTCGAGCATTTTTTCATATTATTCCATGACCATTCATTAATCTAACTGCAATCTATCCCTATAACCAATATTGGTCCACAATTATGTCTTTCATGTCTTTTATGAAATTTTTTGAAAGAACAATTTCCATTCCCTCGATTTTTATGACAAGGATGACTATATCGCAAATATGTCTATTCTAGGTAGTTAGAGGATGTAAGCTTAGATTTTGGTTTACTTACATGAGTAGAACAACATGGCATACCAACAACAATGTCATCTGCAACAACATTATGAAATTTTGGCATGCTAGGAAAAACCAACTCATCAATGTTTTCAACACAATCAACAATAGGTTTTGTTGATATTACGGTAGTTGTGGGAGGTATTTACCTACACATGTAATCTTTGAGGAGTATAGAATATTTTGGGAAGCAATATAAACCCTAAAACGTTGGATAATAATCCTAGAAGACAAGTCGACTCAAGAGAATAATTAATGTTAAGTTATTATCCTCCAGGAAGAGAAGTCGGCCCAGCCATGTAAGTTGGAGCAGTATAAATAGAGGGCATTAGAGATCATTTGGACTCACTCTCTCTCACAATTTCATAAGGACAAGTAGTGTGCACGACTAGAGGAGAGTTGCAGCTGTAGTAGTGGTGACTTGGTCTCTTGGTTATGGTTAGACTTTCTCTTGGTTATGGTTTGGACTTTCTGCTTGGTATGTTAGCTTTGGAGAGAGGCAGGCTACCTTGGTTGGCTATTGGTTCTAGGTTTTTCTTCCACAATAATTCTATCTGTCAAGATTAAGGTGATTTGGGGTGGCCTTTGTGCCTATGGTTGGGTGACAATATTTCCATATTGTCTATGGTGAAAATGATCACACCTAGTTTTCTAACAAGTTATGGGCCCACACTATCTTCGAATAGTCTAACCACTCGAAGGTAGATTGGGAGGATTTTCTCAGTTACAATTGCAATTGTTGTCATAGTCTTTTTGCAACAACGAAACCCTAACCCCCATGTTGAGGCACCTTTAGTGAATCTTTTGACCTAATTCCTAGATAACCTAGTGCTCCCTAGCCTAGAGAACCTCTTGGCACTCTCAACAAGCTAAGACGTCAATTTTGAGTTGTTGGTCAAATTCAAAGCTTGACCAAGTCAAGGTCAAAGGTTGACCACGTCAAAGAATTCGTGTCTTACTCTATGAATTCAAAAAGAAAGTTAGAAGGGGTTTCTAAATTCAGAGGATGGAAGTAAAGGATTGACCCCATCCTTTCCAAGAATAAAGCATTTGATATCAAGCATGGATGATTTTAAGGATGAAAATTTATTTTAAAATGTAGAAACCTTGGTGAATCGTACTAATCCTTCATATGCCAACTATAAAATGTTTAGCGATATTTTTGTAAAAATATTCAAATTTATAAGGATTTTATATAATTTGTATAAAGTTTTGGAAATTTTTAAGGTAAAATAATTTTATCCTATAGAATTTGGGTGAATCATTTTTAGAATAGCGAATATTTTTGGGGGAAAAACCATGGAAAATTATCCCATGAGAAAAATTTAGCCCCTAAAATCATCCATGATATCAAGGTCATGGAACCACAATTTGAAGCGAGAAAAGAGAAGGAACCTCAAAATGTGGCATTCATGAAGACATAAGATCTAGCATGAAGAAAGTGTATGATGTGCCCAAGAGAGATCTACAGAAAGGAACATTATTAGGTTTACCAATCCTCTAGTAGCTAAACATATGGTTCAAGAAATTCATTATGACGCTTACCGTCATAGTTGGGTAATAAAGGGAATGTGTAAGGGATCTTGTCCAAAGCAGTAATCTTGGATTCAGTGCATTCAGAAGATCAACACGCTCTCTAGTTTTGACTTGATATATCTATGGTTGTTATAGAATTATCAACTTCTGGTGAAAGTCATAAGATGACTTTAATAAATATATTATAAGGTTGAGATCGTATTCTGTATCTCAATTTTCTGTCAAGAAAGAATATTGTTTTAAGTTTAAAAGATAGGTCAGAAAGGATACTTGTCTAAGAAGAAAAGAAATCCAAGTGGAACAATAGCAACACTCTAGGTTTTCATATCAAGTTTGACATCTTTATTATTGTCACTTAAGTGAGTATTGATAAGTACTTTGTAGCTTATACTACTTAGAGTACTTATTTGCAAACATAAACTAACACCTCCTCTAGGAAATATTTTATGTTCTTGTTCTTAGACAAGACCATCTTAGTAATGCTACCAAGAAACTATCCTTCATATGAAAGATGTTGTATCAAAAACATTATTTTTCTTGTTGTCTCGGGAAATTTATTTCATGAAGGCTATCATGAAGATGTATTTCCATGCTTGTAGCAATTGCCTCTATCCTTGTCCATAGTCTTGTTTCAATTTCCTATTATAAACATATTGTCTTGGATATTTATTTTTCTTCTTGTCTTTTTCCTGGAAGGTACCCTTGTGAAATATGTTTACAAACCTTTGGGGAACAATCTAAGCTCTCATAGAAATTTTTTATTAGGATGACACAATGCTTGCAACAAATTCTCGATGGGAAATAATTAGAACAGATAGAAACAAACTTAAAGAGACTCAGAGGGAATCTGACTCAGAGGAATGGAGTAATCAAAAGGGAACCAAAACAATCTTGTGACACTTTAAAAAAAGAAAAGAGAGATGCAACAAATGGAAGCATGGACTCTCTTAGATGGAGGGAGATGATTTCATAATTCCAAAAGAAGAGCATGCATATTTATCATGAAGATGGGATTAGGAGAAAATGTGATCCATTGAAGAATTTGAGAAGACTATGAGGTATTTTTCCATTTTTTTCATTGGAAGTAGCAACCATGCTAAGCAGCACACGTTCATCTTGACTCTAGAAAAATTATTCTTCTAAAGGAAGCCTTGAATATCCTTGGTTTTCCATCTACATTTATGTTTCTATGATGAAAGGAAGAAGATGGAGCCTTTAGGAAGGAAGGACATGGAATCTATAGAAGATTCCATGGACTCCAACATTGAAGAGGAACATGAGGAAGAACATGAAGATTCTAAGAAAGAAAGAAAAATAACAACCAGATTGAACCAGTCATTATACCGAAAATCATAAGACCACCTGCCTGATTTGAACCCACTAGAAGTAGTCAAGCAGAAGGAATGGAAGGAAGTTGTGATGAAGAACAATGTACATGAGAAATTGAGAAAAATACTTATAAATGGAGGCATTGATAGATACAAGGTGATATTTGGGGTTAGAGGGTTCTCCCAAAAGGAGGGAGAAGACTATGATGACATCTTGTTCCAGTAACCAGATATATCTCTACACGAGCGATTATATCTCTTGTAGTATCCATGGGTTGGAGTTTACATTAGATGGTTGTAAATATTGTTCTTCTCAATAAAGCAATTGAGGAAGAATCATATGTAGAGAAACCTCAAAGTTTAGAGGTATCCCAGAAAGAGACCTATGTACGAAGATGGATCATGTCCTTGCTTGGTCGACTTGGTTTCTTGCACAATAGCTTCATCTATCCTGATCATCTGCTCATGTTCTTTGGATTGATCTCCCTGGCTCACCCAAGTTTTTGTAGTTTGAAAAAACACTTTATCACCGAGGGTTTATATCGAATATAATTGATTGTTCCCAAACAATAAATTGGTCCTACTTTTTCTATTAATAAAACCATCATTGTCGTATGAATAAAACAACAGATGAGTGCAATTACTATTTTAAAAATAAATCACCTCGCAATGAAGAAGGAACATGTTGGATTTCATATGTTGTCTTGTCAGAGTCAGATATAAACGATCCCTGCACCACCCCAATACCATCGACAAAGCCCAATACTACCTCTTGGTTTTTATTTCTCTGGACGACATACCACCCACTAGACGACCACCAACGTTGGCGCTAGTATTAGAAGACACCTTCCTAGTTCTTCCCCTAGGTCTCTTCTGCATCACCCCAATACAACCAGTAAATCCCAACATCGCCTCTTTGTTTGTGTTTCTATGGACGACATGACCACCCACTAGAGCACCATCGACACTGGCCCCAGTAGTGCCAACCACCTTCCTAGGTTTTCCCCTAAGTCTCTTCTTCTATGGGCCAACTATTTCATACATGCAAAGTGAAAGTGGAGTGAACTAGCTCATTCATTTGAAGTAGAGTGAACTAGCCCAAGCATGCTGAGTGGAGTGAGCTAGTCCATGCATGCAGAGTGGAGTGAACTAGCCCATGCATTGGAAATTAGATTGAACTAGCTCATGCATGTGAGGTTAAATGATGCATATAGACCAACACCCCCCTTAACCCTAAATTAGGTGAGTATGATACATGAAATGTTTTTTGCGTCCCGACAATATGACCCATGCATTGCAAAGTAGATTGAACTAGCTCATGCATGTGAGGGAAAATGATGCATATACACTAAAACCCCCTTAACCCTAACTTAGGTGAGTATGATACATGAAAAAAAGGTTGGGTCCTGACAATATGAAGCCATGTTAGGCATCCCAGTACAAAAAATATTCCCAAAAAGTCAGGAAAGAGGGAAAACCCAGTATGAAACCCCATGAAAAATAAAAGAGAGGATAATCAAAGTAAATTAAGCATCCTTCTTTGAAGTATATGTCTTCTTCACTCTCAAGTGATCTTTTAAATATATGAACTTCTACTGGGTGAAGGATTTGGTAAAGTGAATGTAATGAAACAACACCTTCTCTACATAAACATATTGTCTTGGATATTTCTTTTTCTTCTTGTCTTGTTTCGAGAAGGTACCCTTATGAAATATGTTCACAAACCTTTGATGAACAATATTTGCAGAATCTCTCATAGAAGAAGTTTATAAGGATGACACAATGCTTGCAACAACTGCTAGATGGGAAACAATCAGAACATATAGAAACAAACTTAACGAGACTTGGAAGGAATCATAATCAGAGGAATTCAGTAATCAAAAGGAAACCAAAACATGCTTGTGACACTTTGCAAAAATAAAAGAGAGATGCAGCAAAATGAAGCATGGAATCTCTCAGATGGAGGGAGATGATTGCATAATTCCAAAATAAGAGCATGCATATTTATCATGAAGCTAGGATTAGGAGAAAATGTGATCCATTGAAGAATTCGAGAAGACTATGAGGTATTTTTCCATGTTCTTCATTGGAAGTAGCAACCATGCTAAGAAACATGTGTCCATATTGAGTCTATAATGTAAATTCTAACCTTGTACAATATCTACTGCAAACAAATATTCAGAAAAAGAACATAAAAGATACAATGGAAAATACAAACATTACACAGAGATTTTTCCCTGGAAACCCAAACCGGGAAAACCAACATATTTTATATCCATTCATCATGTTACAATGTTTACAATACAAAATACATATAGGAGCCAGAGGCATCCAAAACCCTAAACCAATGGCATGGATTAGTTCAAAACCATAATTCCTTAACCGAAAATATAAAAACCATCGGCAAAAACCATGTGCCAAAAAACCACCTAAATACATGACATGTTTCCCGAGGCCCCCCCTCTAACCCCCCTATGTGCCCAGTGCATACGCTCAGACACTAATACTCGTGCAAATAATATTAAACATACCCAACATTCTCCCACTTCTTGCTTTCTTTGCATATAGGGGTTTATAGGGTTACATAGTCAACAATCTAGGGTAGCAATGCCCATGGATCCTCTACACCTAGATAACTTCTCAGTGCTCACATATTTTGTTAATGAGTCCGTAAAATTATTCAAAGTTTCCACCTTCACTAGTGATACTTTATTTTCTTCAATCATGTCTCTCACAAAGTGATATTGAACATCAATGTGCTTTGTCTTTGAATGATAAGTAGGGTTCTTCGCCAAAAAATTTGCACTCTGACTATAACACTCTATCCTTACAACTTGTTGTACCAACCCAATACCTAAACACAATATTTTTAACCATACTTCTTCCTTACTTGCATGAGTGGATGCCATGTATTCAACTTCTATAATTGAAAGTGCCACTACAACCTATCTTTTTCTCATCGAACTTATTTCTCCTCCAAACAGGTCAAACACATACCCACTTGTAGATCTCCTACGATCTAGATCTCTAGCCCAGTCTGCATCCACAAAACTATGTATATACACAACTTTGTCCAATCCCAGTCTTCCTTCATAGCACAATCCATAGCTAGTAGTGCCATGCAAATACCTGAAAACCCTTTTTACTGTTGTCTAATGCTCCTTCCCTAGTTTTGACATATACCTGCTCAAAACTCCCACTACATGTGCAATGTCCAGTCTAGTGCATACCATTGCATACATCAAAATTCCAACTGTACTCGCATATGGAACATGAGACATGTCCTCCTCTTCTTCATGTGTCTTGGGACATTGATCCACAGATAAATTTACACCAACAGGAATAGGAACCTTGACCGGTTTACATTCCTGCATATTAAACCTTTGCAATATTGTCTCGGCATATTTTCTTTGATTTAACCAAAGTTTCCTTCTTTTCCGATCTCTTTTAATTTCCATTCCCAAAATGAAATTTGAAGCACCGAGATCCTTCATGTCAAATTTAGAGGATAACTGAGTTTTCACATTCTGGATAATCTCCTTGTTGTTTCCTATCAACAACATGTCATCCACATACAAGACCAAATAAATCAAATGATCACCAATTAATTTAAAATACACACAATGATCCTCTTTGCTTCTTGTGAAGCCAAGTCCCAGCATATAAGTATCAAAGTTTTGATACCAAATCCTTGGTGATTGTTTTAAACCATACATGGAATTTTTCATCTTGCATACCAACTCCTTTCCTTTCACAACATAACCTTCTGGTTGCTTCATATAGATTTCTTCTTCCAGATCCACATGCAGGAATGTTGTCTTCACATCCATTTTTTCTATTTCAAAATCAAATGTAGCAACATTATATAAAAAAAATATTATGGAGGTTAACTTGGCAACAGGAGAAAAAATCTCACAAAAATCAATTCCCTCAACCTGGGAATAACCCTTTGCTACTAACCGAGCTTTGTATTTATCCACTTTTCCTTCTGCATTCAGCTTCTTTTTAAATACACATTTGTTGCCAATGGGATTTCTTCCAGTTAGAAACTCCATTAGATCCCAAGCCTCATTATTACCCAAAGATGGAATTTCTTCTTCCATGGCCCTTTTCCAGAGATTTCCATCCTCTGAATCCACTGCCTCCCTGACAGTTCTAGGATCATCATCAGTAATAGAAAAAGAAAAATTTTAACGAAAATCATATGGAATATACCTTTCTGGTAGCATTCTTTCTCAAACCAATCTCCTCAATATTGAAGTATGAGGATCTTCTTATTCTGATTCATGTTCTTCTATAGAGTTTGATTCATCATCCTTTAAATCAAACTCTATCTTCTCTGGTTCTTCCTTACTTGGTAGGACTTCCTGCTTAACAACATCCTTCATTTCTCTAAATACCACATCTCGACTATACACTACCTTCTTAGTTTATGGGTTCCAAAGCTTATAACCTTTGATACCATCTTTATATCCAATAAAGATACATTTTTCAGCCTTCTTATCCAACTTACTCCTTTTTTTATTTGGAGCATGAACATATGCATCACATCCAAATACCTTAAGATGTGTGAGAGAAGGTTCTTTACCAGTCCATACCTCTTGTGGAGTCTTTTCATCCAACACTGATGAGGGTGATCCGTTGGCAAGATAACATGCAGTACCCACTGCCTCTGTCCAGAATTCTTACCCTAACCCAACACCACTGAGCATGCACCTTGCTTTTTCCATCAACATCTTGTTCATCCTTTCTGCAACTCCATTCTGTCGAGGTGTATATGGAGTAGTATTCTACCTTTCTATATCTCAGTTCTTATAGAATTATTCAAATTCATTCCCCCAGAACTCTCCACCATTATCAGTCCTCAACACCTTAGTTATTTTCTCTGTTTGATTCTCAACAAGAGCCTTAAACTCTTTAAACCTATCAAAAACTTCAGATTTCTTCCTGAGGAAATATATCCAAGTTTTCCTCGAGAATTCATCTATAAATGAGACATAGTACACATATTTTCCCAATGATGGGACCAACACAGGTCCAAAAGCATCACTTTGAACTAGCTATAAAATTCCTTCTTCCCTCATTACACCAGAGAGGAATCTTACTCGATTCGTCTTCCCATATAGACAATGTTCACAGAAATCAAAATCTAGGAGAAGTTAGACATACCTTCAACCATACCTTTACCATGTAGAAGTCGAAGACCCTTCTCTCCGATATGCCCTAGTATTTGATCCTTGATTTGTCTTGAAATCATATTTCTTTTTCTCCCTGCTTTGTATAAAGTTATAATTTATTGTAAATTGGCCCAAGACAAATACTTCCACAGAAGTCAATAGCTTCTTAGGAGAAGTATAGTACTGGAGGAAATTCATTGCTAATTTCTCTTTTATAGTAGCTCCTCTGCATGCATTAACAAGTGTGAAACAATTTTTTCAATGGAGAGAAAAAAAAAAAAAAAAAAAATCCTTCGAGACATTGAAGGAAAAGATAAGCACTGTACCTGTTTTGGATCTTCTAGATTTTCAACATCCATTTGAGATTAAAATTGATTCAAGTGTATATTCCATGGGAGTAGTCTTGATGCAACAAGGTAAACCTATATGCTATTATTCTGATACTTTTACTCAAGAAATACTTAAATATCTAACATATGACAAGGAATTGTATGTGTTGGTACAAAGTGTTAAAAAATGGAAGCATTACTTAATGGGAAAGGAGACAATATTTCATAAAAATCATCAACCATTACAATATTTTTAGTCACATACCAAGCTACAATAGTCACGACACTTCAGGTGGATGGGTTTCTTACAATAATTTCATTTGGTTATTAAGTATAAGAAAGTTATTCATAATAAGGTTGTAGATATGTTATCAAGACCAATGATCAATGCATTTACAATATTAAAGCATAATTCCTTATCTCATGAAAGTTATGTTGAACAATATGTTAGAGATGATGATTTTAAACATGAATATATGGCTTTAACTCATGGAAATCAATAGTTGGATTATCATATGCATCACAATTTATTATATCATCTTGGAAAGCTTTGTATACCCAAGGATGAAAGACAAAATATAATGAGATAAGCTCATACATCTCTCATTTTTTGTCACTTCGAGGTAGGTAAGACAATAGCTCGGTTGCAAATATATTTGTATTGGCCTCAAATGAATGATACAATTTACAAGTATGTAAAAGGGTGTGTTATGTGTGTCACAAGAAAGCCTAGTAATAGAAAATTGGGATTATATACACCACTTCAAGTACCTTTTCAGCCATGTGAAAGTGTGTCCATATATTTTGTATGGGGTTTGTCGATGTCCAGAATAGGTCATGATTATTTATATGTCGTGGTAGAAAATTTCATTAAGATGTGTATTTTAATTCCATGCAAGAAACATGTCACATCTAAAAATACAACACAATTGTTTATTGGTAATGTATGGGTTCATTTTGGGCTGCCTACATCTATTATATCTGATCAAGACTCTCAATTTCTGGGAAAGTTTTGGTGTCATTTATGGGAGCTGATGGATGCTAAGTTAAAAAAGAGAAAAAAAATTCATCCACAGACAAATGGATAGACAAAGGTGGTAAAAATGATAGTGGTACATTTGTTACAAGGATACTATATCAAACATCCTAAGTTATGGGATGGACAATTGCATTATGTACACCATGCTTATAATCGTGCCATGCATTCTTCTGCTCAGAGAACTCATTTTGAAGTATGTTTGGGGTACTTTCCTAAATCACCTATGGAAATTTCTTTCAAAGAAGAAAATAAAGAGGATGGATAGGATGATACAAATAAAGCTAAGAGGTTCATTCATAGGATCCAATAGGTACATCAAGAAGTACATGAAAAATTGGAGAAGAGCCAATCCAAGTATAAGGTGAGACATGACAAGCATTAGATTGATCATCAGTCTCAAGACATTGATCAATTATGGTTACATATCAACAAAGATAGAATGAAGGGTGAAGGTATAAAACTTAGACCAATCTAGTATGGTTCATTCAATATCTTGGAGAAGATTTGTACTAATTCCTTTTGTTTAGATCTTCCATCTTACATGCAAATGTATTTAGTGATGAATGTTGAGAACTTGAAACTTTATGAGCCTCCTATGATTATGGATGAAGATGAAAATATTCAGGTTCTGATAATTGATGATTTTTCTACAGAATACTTAGACGAGTTACAGGAAGATGTTATTCTTGATACAAGGATGAAGACTTCAAAATGAGGTGGTGTGGAACATATTTGAGTTGGTCTTAATGGGATAAATCCAAGAAAAACAAAGTGAATTGAGACTATAAAGGTGAGGTAGATTTACCCTCACTTATTTTCTTAGTAATAAATACTTTTGGTGGTCCAAAAGGCTTCCAATGGGGATGAATGATCCAGGAGGATCGAGAATTCTCAAAGATATCCAAGGGGATCAAAAAATAATCATCTCAACTATTCTCAAAAAGGACTTCATTGCATAGAGCTCAGTGATACCTTTCCAATGGTGCAAAAGTCACCTCAAACGGAGTTTGCTTGAAAAAAGTTATGGCCGATCAATTTTTTGGTCAAACGAGGTCAAAAGGAAAAATAGGGGGTGGTACGTGGCACCATTAGAAGGGTGAAACATGGAAAGTCCATACAAGTTCATACGATGTTCACATGGTGATCCCATATGATGTTAGGTGGCATGATCATACAATCGAGTTGGCAAGGTAACAAGGAAGTTGTACAATCCATATGGATTAATCAAATTTGGACATGTGGCACAAGTGGACCAATGAGAGACCTCCATGTGGTAGTCTCCCATTGGCCTCTTATTACTAAGTTTGAATAAAATGTGTTAGAGCACGAAGGTTCAAACCTAGGTTTATCAACCAACAACCAAATGGTCTTCCATTTTATCCTCACCATGTGACTTAACGGTAAATATGTCCATTTGTATTTAAAATTGGTTGGAGTATTATTTGGTGGACAAATAGAACTGAGGGAATAGCCCTCAATCCTATTTTCATGTTTGTCAAGTGTTAATCCTGAAGTCTGCGGTGGATAAAAGCCATATGTTATAACCATATAACAAAACACCATAATATATGGCATGGTCGACGGGGTTTGATCTTGCGACCCACCATACAATGCTCCAATTCCCTAACCACTATGCCATGGGAACCTATTATTATGGGATTCTCAACTATATGAAATTTAATAGTTGCCCAAGGTTTTAGATATCGGTTAGGGGCTCGTGCGATATTTAATGGACCAAAACCAAATGCGTCTACAATAGAACATAGTAAACTTGTGAGACGTTCATGCCAAGTTATACATGTGTACATTGAAGTTAGTGCCACAAGGGTATCTAGACTTTGAGTTTGCACTGTAATGCATGACAAAGGCTTCCTTTAGGAAAGTATAGGGTATTTATACTCATTTTCTCAAAATTTCAAGAGGAATTCGATGGTGTACTTTGTTTATGTGTTTGAGCAACACGTAAAAAGGTCATTGTAAAAAAAAAAAAAAAAAAAAAAAAAAAAAAAAAAACCAAACATTTGAGCATTAATAAAGTGGTCTTCATTGGAAGCAGACCTAGGGTTGTAGCCCAATTTGGGTGAAATCCATTAACAAACTTGTGTATGTGGCATATTATTGTTTTTCTATTTCACTCAGTTATTTTGAAATCTATTTATCATTAAAGTAATTTCGGTAGATAAGTAAATTGACATGTTTTATGCAGTATGTCAAACAATCATTATTATTTTGAAATCAAGTTAGATGTTGATATGTGTTTAAAGATTAATTTGGAATCTATTATTTTCAAATCAATTTTCTAGTTACTATGCTTGTATACATGCCTCATCCACCATCCTTTGCTTGAAGAGCATCACTTTCTTTTGTAGATGACTGTGTAAACCCCCTAGATACTTGAGGATTACATTTGGGTTCTTGCGAGATATACCCTACATGATGGATATCTTTATGAACTTAGTGGTGAAGTCCTATACACTTTTCCCTTTCATGTCCCTGAAGTAGTGCCACCTGATCCATTGGTATTATACATACCCAATAGGGTAGAATTGAGACTTGATGATAGTTTTGAAGTACTCCCACCTAATTACTAGTGGATAACCCTCCAGTATAAGTGTTTCCATATGGATTTCCAAACAGGATAAAGCATGGCCTTCTAACTTCAATCTAGAAAATGAAATATTTTTCACTTCATCTATATGGTGAACGCTAAAATAAACTTCTAGTTGTTGCAACTAATGATTTAGATTTAATGCATTGAACTCACCTTTTTATGGATTTATATCCACTTTCACTTGCCTCTTTAATAGGGGTTGTGAATGGTTAATGACACTTGAACTATACTTATCTTTCGTACATTCTTTCCTTGACTCATTTTTTGGGTCTTCATTATCTATTTATTTCGCCTCTGATACAATCTTTGAATTAGAGCCTCCAACCTCTCCAAATGACCTTATTTTTCTTGCTAGAGCCACCATGAGGAGGTTCATATTGTGTTTGATATCAATGACCTATGCTTCCAACCTATAAAATATATATTTTTGTAGATCGCGAGGGATTTTATGAATAGAATCATCTACCATGGCTAGGATTTATGTGACTTGTCTTTAAGTTGACTTATAAATCCCTCAACTTCTCACAAATAACCAAATAAAATTTGCTCTTATACCATTATGATATGTAAACTTCCATGGATATCCCACTGGAACAATTCGTCACAAAAGATCTCATAAATAAAATGAACCCCCCCTTTGGGTACCTTCCCTACAATATTGAGCGATGTATTGAGGATCTTCGTGAAACCACCCTTGGATCAAGACCCCTTTGATCCAAGAAAAAAGGTAATAAATAGTTTTCTAATTTCCCCTTAAATATATTATACATGCCAACAATCAGAATGAGAAGGGAAGGATATATGACTTACCCCAAGATATTGGGCCAAGTACTAGATATTATGTTCTCGAGTGTTGTTCTCAGTGACACTATAGCATTCATCCAATCGATCGGTTGAGCTAGGCGAGTTCTAGGAGGCAAATGGAAATTCCATGCACAGGTGATGTCTGATGCACTACCACTCGAAGGGGTACCAATAGGGGTTAAAAGGGTGGCCAAAAGATGTGCACTTAAATACCACTTGTATTTATTTGTTGTATGCTTCCCCAATGCTTATTTGTGCATTGAACGATAGATCTCTATGGTTTATTGACGCCAAAACATGTCGCTACCCTGGAAAAAAAAATTTCCCACACTTCCTGCCAAGGAAAGTTCTCAAATAACACTTATGATATACCTATAATAGTTAACAGAACAAGAAAAAATATTGCACAAGTAACTAGAACATCAAATATCGAGAAAAAATATAGAGCATAAATATAATATTGATATCACAGAAAGCATAGTTCACTTCCCTCTTTGAGGGGAAACCTCCAAATGAGAAGATCTCTCTTACAATAATCCTCAACCACTTACAATGGAGATATACATTCTTTAAATACAATTCACAACCAAAAATACCATGAGCCAATTCTAGGGTCCAATACCACGAGCCAATACCACGGACCAATACCATGGGTTATCCATAACTACTTCTATTAACCAAACTTAAGTACTTGTGGTCCCAATAATAATGAGGGTTAGCCACTTATTACAATGACAATTAACTAATGACTAAATATGAGGGGTTAGGGATAGAGCCTAACACACTACCAAGTGTTGCACTTTACCAAGTGTCACACTTAAATGTCGCAATATCATCACAATGTGGAAGTGTTTGTCATAATCCCTAGACATGTTGAATAGGAAATCTATCATTTGGAGGTCGAAATACTACCTTTTTCCTTGAGTTTTTTGGCCTTGTTTGAGCTTCATCACCCCCCTTCCCATATACAAAGAGGGATAAAACCTAATCATCACTCCTTTCTCAGCTATAGGGGAGTGATAGTTTCTCCCTATGCTCAGTTATTGGGGGGCAATGAAGTAGTTTCAACCATCATGCCTTGTTTTGTGAGGTTGTTTCCTGGATATTTATGTTGGTTAATGGACTGGTTCAAGCTACCCTCTATTCATGGAAAGTTCAATCTTTTTGGTTCAGCGAAATCCTGATTTGATCACATTCTCTCCTTAAAAGTATCCTATGATTATTATGCCTCAATGCCTCTATAATGGAGGTCATGCTTGAGTGAAAGGGAGGGAGAATTTAGAGCATCATACTTATGGATTTTTTACATTCAAAGGGATCGAAAGGAGAGCTTGGAGGATTTGTTGCAACATTGGACTTAAGGTTGTAAATGCTTCATTATTCATTGATTTCCATATAATACATAACGTGTCCTATTCTTCTCAAGCTTGTGTTTTTCACTATATGCATGTCTATTTTTGTCTAATATGATATAGATAGATCTATTTTTCTTAACAATATATCATAGGAAGAGGAAGTATTTATTTGTTCCTTTCATGAATTCTCTTGCATCAAGGGCTTGGACATCAATATCAAGGGATGAAGGAGTGAGGAAAAATGATGGAAAAGAGGTAATTCATCTATCCTTCCCTTCTCATTCTGATTGTTGGCATGTAGAATATATTTAAGGGGAAATTAGAAAATCATTTGTTACCTTTTGTCTTGGATCAAAGGGGTCTTGATCCAAGGGGGTTTCACTTGTCCATAGGGGAAACTTTTCCACAATAGTTAATTAAGACCAACTTGGTCTACTCAGTTTTTAGGTAAAGGTGTGTTTCTTTAGTATGCATTAGTATGCATTTGTAATTATGTAATCCAATGGTCATGATATGTTATAGACATAAAGTGATATAACGACTCATATTCTCCTCAATCTTACTGACTATATTGATCCATGGATTAACACTCGATTGTTCCATGATCTCTATTTAAAGAGTATGGAGGGTCATTTTTTGATGATTGATTGTGAGAAACTCTCTTTTTAAATATTTTTCTTTTGTATTAATATATTGTCTCAAGTGGCCATGTTATGTAGGATCGTCGACTATTTCCCTCTTCAATGGTTTTAACCACATAAAAACATCAACGCATTGATATTTGATTTGGTTATGTGAGTGGTTACTAAAGGTATTCATCTTGTGTGGGAATAACCTATTTATTCAAACATGGTACCCTACCTCATTTGAATACATTCTCTCATTATTGATCGAGATATTGAATCTATGTTGTTGCATTTATGGGTTTTGGGGTATTTTTGGGTTGAGAGAACTATTACAATACGTCCAAAGTGCTCATTTTAGTTGGAAACAATTTTCAATTCACTTGAAAAGTTTTTTTTTTCCCAATATACGGAAAATTTTCTCAAATTCGAAGGTATAAACTCAGAATACACCATTTAAAAAAATACAAACTTAATATTTGAGTTTTTCTGTGCAATCTCAACAAATACAAAATAGGGCATAAAGTGTTTTCTTTTCTGTGTATTATCTTTTCCATGCACTTTATTTGAGCTCAACAAATTAGAAAAAGAGAGAAAAATTGTTCTTTTAAGGTAAGCTAACTAAGATCTAACCTCATTATTGTTGAGATTCATAAATTATAATTTTAAAAATTTTGTTTGTTTTTGTGTGCAATTTTGTTTTGCAGGAAAGAGCAAGGGTTTTGAGGATAATTGCACTCTTTGATCCAAGAGAAAATACAACATATCCTTCTTCATTAACTTGTTTTATATATATTTTTAGTGGCTCACTTGGTTGAAAGTTTCTTTTTTTAATAAGAAATCTTGAGTTCAAGTCTCTCTATTACAAACTTGAGTTATCTCATAATTTTATTGTAAAGTGCATTTTGTGTCAATCATGGCACATGCAAATATATGTGGGGAAAATTAGTCTGTTTCTCATCTTTTTTCATTCACCAACGCATGCACTCTTACGGAGCATTCACGCATCCAACCATTTCCCATAAGAGTCTACCTATGCATCATTGACGCACCTATGGAACCTACACACACTTTGAGCTACCCCATACATTCATCTTACCAGCAGTAACCCGTATTGTCCTGGGAGGAGTAGCACACCTGTACCTTGTTTTTATAGGAAGTGCCTAAACCAAACATGTTTTATGTTGTTTCCTTCACCTGAGTTAGCTTCTGGTTGATTAGAGAGTTGGATTGAAGAGGCAGATTGTCAAGGCTATGAACTGAATAAGCAGGTTGCCAGGCCCGTGGATTGAAGAAGCAGGTTGTCAGGCCTGTGAGAAAATCTCTCTAGGTGAGAGATTTTTTTGGGAAAGTGATTATCCTAAGGGAGACCAACTACAGTTATAGTGCTTTGTGAATTACTACTCTACATGTTGAATCCCTGGAAGGGAAGTGGGGCATCCAAAGGATTGTTGAGCAGAGAAGAAGCACACTTCATGGGGTGGGACAAGCATGTGGGGAATGAGAGGTTGTAGTATTTTAGTGTGAGTTGGCTCCTAGGATGAAATCCTTCATGTTGTCTCATCCTAGCCTAAGAATCTCTTTACCCGGGTGGAGTTTAGTCCCAGCTCAGGGGTGACCCACTGTTGAGAGTGATGAGTAGTGTGGTTTAAGGCAGGGAGGATCGTGGAAGGTTTGCACAAAATTGGTGGTCTTATATAAAGATATAAGTATCAGTTATGTGTTCAATTGTATGTTGTGTATTTGTACATGTCTTTATATTTATGAGTATTTCCTATCGATGTTATATGTATAGGATTATTGTTATTTCTACCTAAATCAGTGTATTAGAAGAATGTGTTTGTCTATTTAAAGTCATATATGTATACAGATGAAATTATTGTAAGTTTTAATGTGGCATGCCCTAGCCTTAGTGATCGGGGATGTTACATATGCACCCCTGTGCAATTCCCAAAACTTGTCCCAAAATGCATGTCCCAACAATCATCATAAGGGATGTAGGGAATAAGATAACATTATTCATCGACCAAGCATAACCAAAAGGAAACTTGTATTCCTATTCTAGAGTATGAGAAAGTCCCATTAAAATACATCTCTTTCCATGAGTATGGACACTTCACCAAGAGATTTTCAAAGATCCAAATGGATAAGCCTATGAATCCCTCTACCTCCCATGAGAAAATTTTCTTTAGAATAGTTTCCAAAAAGTGAAGAAACTAACTCTCAAGGGGTCACAACAATCAAAGAATTTTTTTAAAAAGTATCCTTTGTGAAAAATAACAAATACAAGGTCCTTGAAGTTTTAAAGGTAATGGAAAAGGAAAGTATAGAGTAAGAACCACCCAAGACTCATTTATATCCTAAAGGTTGAGTAGTTCTGGATTGAAAGGCAATACAAGTGGATCTAGTTCAAGAAACAAGTTAGGATCATGAACATCCAAGAAAGGACAATCAAGAATCAAGTGAAGAAATCCAGGTGCAAGAAATAGAGCAACAAAAAAATTAGCATGATCCAGAGCCTCTAATAATAGCCAAGGAAATATATTTCAAATCTAGAGATCACTTGAAAATGGGTGAAGAACCTCGAGCACCTTGAAAATCACATTGTCAAGCAGTAGAGGCCTACAAATCTATAACTCCTCCTCCAACACTAGGTGCTTCTTACACTAATTCCCTAACAAACTAGGCATCACCCCTCCTTAAAAGAGGGGAAAAAACCCAACAAAAAATGCTAAGAAATAGAATGAGAAGAAAATAACGTATGAAGAACTCCATCATTCCTCAATAATTGATAGTTGTTTCATATTTACATTTAAAAAAAAAATGAAATAATTATTTCTAAAATCCTTATTATTTTGTTATGCTATTTATTAACATTCCAATTGGTAAAATAGTATACCTATCAATCCTATGGAAAAATCTAAAAAGTTAGGAATAAGGAATTTTTAAAGGATTAATGGTATGATATTGAAAATAAGTTATATCCAATGTCAAAAAAATTGTATTAAAGTGGTACATTTAAGTTATAGCTTTTTTTTAATAAAATAAATTAATCATTTCCATTACTTACTATCTTACTATTTTCTATGTACAAGTGGGACAATTACCTTAAATGTTATGCGCAAGGGGTGTCAATTGTTTTATAAATATGTTTCTATGAAGATTTATTTTAGAAATGGATTAAATTTGGAAATGGTAGGAATCCCACAATTTTTTTGTCATTTGGAATCAAGTTTTTGGTCTCGGGGATTAGGGATTTGAGATATATAAGAAAGAATATAAGAAAGAATGCAAGGAGAAATATAATGAAACTAGAATCTGTATAATTAAAAATAAATTTTAAATTGTCATTAAAATATAATTTAATGAGAAAATTATTTAAATATTATTTATATAAATTTAAAATTTAGAATGTTTGATGCTTATTTTATATATTCAAATAAATAGTGTATGTATATTGAGAATTAAAGAATTTTTTTTTTCATAATTAATTTGATTATTTATGATTGGTATTGTCTAAATGTTTTATGTTTTGATGTTTTTTTACCAAAATTTGATGATATAATTATGTCTAAAATTACTCATTTTTATTGTATAAATTATGATTTTGAACACATCAATGAATTCAATGTCATGAAAAACACTTAATGATCAAATTATATAGACTTAACTTCTTAAATCTACAATTTTAACAATTTATAATAAAATTTCGATCTAAAAATATATAAAATAAAAATCAAAACTAAAATAAAAAAATAAAAATAAAAATAAAAATAAAAAATAAAATAATAATTGAACATCAATACATTGCAAATCTCTTAAGTAAATAGTAAATTGTGAGTCCCACCAATTTCCTTTTGAAGCTAGAAATAGAGTGCAACCAAAAAAAAAATATCAATAATATTTATATGAACTTTAAGAGAATATCGTAAACTTTACACATATATATACATCGTATACTCGATCTCGTCAACGTGAGGAAACACATTACGTATACAATGGCTTTGTTTAAACTTTAATGTTACTAACATATCAATCCACTAACTCCATCAGTTTAAAATCAAGGACTTTATGCTTAAAATTTTAAAATTATAATTTAAATAGTTATGTTTTATAAATTTATTATAATATGTTAATTTTTAAATAATTTTTTTTAATATATTATATAATTTTGATAGAGATTTCTAAGTTTTAATTGTGAAAGTATAAATTCATTAATAAATTTTAAAATTGTAAATTTATGAACTTTTTATTATTAAAATTGCAAATTTATAAATTTTTTATTATCAAAATGACATGATCACTATAAGATTTGGATAAGATATTGAATGAGTAATCATTAAATTGGTCATTGGGTAGGAGTCAGGGTGTCCATGGGTAGCTATGGGGGTTCATCATTGGTTCTGAAGGAATAAGTGAAACAATCTTTGCAAGGGGTATAGGGTACTCTTTAACAATCAATCAAAAACTTACATTTTATTGTAATCCTTGATAATGGCCAACGATTCTCGTATCTAATTATTGATTGTGGTGAGAGATTCAAGGGATATCATAAGTCATATGATTTTAAATTCCACTCTAGTTGACAACATCCTAGCATCAATCCTAGCACAATCTAGACAAGAGGTTGATAAATCCAACAAAAACATATATTATCATGTTTTCTAAGAGAACACTCAACAAGTAGATAGGTATGACAATGTTGGTACAATTATAAAAATGGGGTTCCTTAATACCAATGACATCTTAAATTACTAATCAATCCCATAAATATTTATTAATGAGTACAAAGGCACACATTGGGTCATTAATTAACCATGTGTCTCATAGCAACAGACCACAATATCAATGCAGTTATAGTAATGCGATGAGACCTGTGATCCCCCATCACATGCTTGGAGTCATGAAGTTGCGTGATTATGAACTCTCATTAGCTTTTTCCTCTATCAAGGTGGGATGATGGAACAACTCTGAGGAAAAATCTTAGGGAATCACAAATTCATCTCTATGATGCAGTCTCTATGGTAGAGATTGTGTTTGGTTTGGATAATTTTGTTTTCGGTAGACACCCAGGCAAACCATTTCCTCTAAGATATTTTAGTGCAGACCCTAGGGGGTTTATTAAACATTTTGACTATTGTATGCTTTTGGTTTTGTGGAGTGGTTTGTGTTTCTATTTCTTCCCCAAGAATATTGCAACACCTTTTGTCTAGTTTTATTTATTACATCCTTGAAGGCTCTCTTCATTTATTGGGTGAACAAGAATTACCATGTTAAGAAAGAGACACATTTTGAAAAACCAAGATTGGAGTGTGTGGAAAGGAATCTAGATTTTGGTTATCATCCTAAATCTGGAATTGGCCTAGGGTATCAATCCATGTATGATTCTGATGGATTATAGAGAGATTCAAAAAATCAAACGTATTCCCGAGATCATGAGGAGTTGATTCAATGCAACATGACTTCTACTTTCAATATCACGACAAATTTCCACGAGAATGGACATCAAGCCACATCTCGATTCACATAAATCATGGGGGCTCTCATTCAATAGAAGAAACAAATAGTTGTCCTTGAAGCAAAATGTAACCTACTTAGAAACATAGTTCTGAGCAAGGGAGATTAGTCAAGGGCTTCCAACTAAAATTTATGAGTAAATTCAATTCGGGAAGAGTCAATGTAAGAGGCAACTATGCACCAACTTGCTAAAGACAGATAGTGAAGAAGGAATATGTCCCATCTAACATAAGTCTAGTATTTTTTTAAGGTTGTTAAAATTCTAGGTATGTATTATAGACTTTACAACATTAAGAAACACTTGGATTTTTTTTCTAAAGATATAGATAGGCTATGTAATTGGCATTATTTTTTGTTCAAAAGTTTTTGAAATAGTACGATGATGTAATTTTGTTGTTGGTTCAAATTGTTAGTGTACATGCATCATTTTTTTTCACATGCATAAGCTAATTCACTCCACTTTTCATGCATGATACATGCATGATACAGTTCACTCCACTTTTCATATACTATCTAGTTCACCTTGATTGATTCTCAATCATTTTTTTTCTGCATTCCATGACCTAATTTATGACCTAATTTATTGACGGAGATATGTTTCTTGCCTCTAAGTCCCTATCTCTAAATGTTCTAGGCATGAAGATTGGATTAGTTCCTCGCTGCAATCTAACCTCGTCGAAATACATTAGTGCCTAATCGACCAACAACCGATGTGTGATATCTTTGTGTGAAGTGATATCTTTTTTTTTCACTTAGTTTGAAGTCGACTTGCCCACCTATAGTCTACACATGGCTTGTTGTTGACCAGAGGAGTTCCATTGACTCGACTGGACTTAGAATCGATTAACCATAGCACCCTTTCTCTACTCGACTAATCTTCGACTTTACTTGCTCGTCGAAGAAGAGTTCCATTGACTGGACTAAACCCTTGACTTTGCTTGTACTTCACTGGAGGAAGGCCCGGCTCGAGTCGGCCCGCGTTTTTTACTGCCAACCTAGGAGGATCCGTTGACTGGTAGTTCAACTAAACCAAACTTGATTTCTTTCGACTAGTATTTTGTCTTGTGGCTCCACTGATTGATTGGATGGTGGATGGGTGTGCTGCAACCTTTTTTGGGGGGAAAATGAATGCCGTAGAAACATTTAAAACCCTTGATTGTGCATTCGGTGATTGCAATATTAACTTTTCACTTTGATTGAGGTCAACTCACTCCTGTGGTTGACTTGATCTTCGAGGTCAACCCATTTCCTTTGTGTTTGGTGTCTTGGTTTCCATTGATTCTTGACCTCTATCAAAGATGGTATTCGTTGATGAAGTTTTGAAGATGGCTTTGTGACATATTTGTAGTTATTGAAGGTAGTTATGATCTTGCATTTTGTCATTATTTATTGATATTGTTGATAGCTAGTATTTCCTTGACTATATTATTGTTCTAGCATACTCCTCTTTGGGTCTATTTGTTGACTTATTTTGTTGTGAACAAATTATAAAGATGGTTATTGTTCTAGGATACTCCTCTTTGGGTTCATTTTCTGACTTATTTTGTTGTGAACAAATTATAGAGATGGTTAAATGATTGCAAGAACTTTGTGAGAATAAGGTTGTTGATTAGCTTTGTCAAAAAGTCACACCTTGCACTATGTTGTTATTTTATTGCAAATCGAGAATGAAGCCTTTTTTTCTAAAACACTATCACCTATAGAGAATGAAGATTGTTATCACTAATGAATCCAGGAAGATTATTGTCTTAGAGAGTACCATGGAAAGCATTTTCTAGAATTTTTTAAGGACAAGGATGATCTGGTCGATGATCTAGAGAAGGAAGTTAAAGCTCTCTCTCATTCAAAAAATATTTTCTTAAAGGAGGAAATATGTCAGCTGGAAGAGACCAATTCCAGCTAACTGATGAAGTTTCCCATTTACAGGCCTATATTGATGAGTTTTGTAAAGAAATTGCTCCTCTTCAAGAAGATAACACCAGACTGTTTGATGAATATCAGGCTTTGAAATAATATTGTGATGCTTTGTTGCAATAGTTGATTGAGAAGGATGTGATTATTTAGGGCTTGCAGAACTACAAACAAAACCTTAAGTTGATAGTTAGACGATTGCAGAATGATGAAGAAAAGTCTTTTAATGTTGAGCTACCATACTCACCTATTACTTCTTCCACCTTTGATAATATTGATTGTAGTCCATCTTTTTGTAAAAAGGATGATGACTATATTGTTTTTCCCATCCTCGAAAAACACACTACGGATACGGGGTCCCAACTGTTGAGCAAGTTGGGATATACCAAAGGAGGACTTGGGAAGAATGGAAAAGTAATTTTTGTTCCTATTGTCGATTTCATATGGGGTTTCTAGAAGAGAAGCCTGTTAGAAAAATAGGTTTTCTCATTTTCACCATAGACAATATAGAAATATTGTCACCCAACCACAGGCACAAACGCCACCCCCGAGCACCTTAACCTTGACAGATATAATAATTTTGGAAGAAAACCCTAGAACCAATAGCCAACCAAGGTAGTGTACCTCTCTCCAGAGCTAGCGTACCAAGCATAAAGTCCAAACCATAACCAAGAGACCAAGTCACAATTGTTGTAGCTGCAACTCTCCTCTAGTCATGTGCACTACTTGTCCTTATGTAGTTGTGAGAGACAGTGAGTCCAAGTGAGCTCTAGTGCCCTCTATTTATACTTCTCCAACTTACATGACCGGTATGACTTCTCTTCCTAGAGGCTACTAACTTAATATTAATTATTATCTTGAGCTGACTTGTCTTCTAGGATTATTGTCCAACATTTTAGGGTTTCTCTTGATTTTCGGAATATTCTAGACTCATCAAAGGTTACACATGAAGGTTATTACCTCTCGTAGCTACTGTAATATCAAGACTTCCTCCTAGATAGGAAATTATTAAAGGAAATGGTATTGAGAACAAACAAACCATTCAACCGGTAGCATCATCATAGCCACAGATGCTCTCTCATGATAAAATCACGAGAACCATCATCACTATCCAACTAGATAGTCTTCATGGCAATCAGAACGATGTCATCCAATAGAACACAATTGTGTCTATTCATAGTAGTATGCAACTACTATCCAATGATACACATCCACACCTAGTAGCACACTGCTACTAATCGGTGACATAGAGTCACTACCAGTGCATTACATCCACCACAGTAGCATACAACTAATGTCCAAAGACATACAGTCCCTACAACAATCATACCATATGATATCAACCTGCATAACAATATCACAATACAAACTGAGTCATCTGGTCCATTCTTCCACTCACATCTATGAGATCTGGAAGAGCATCTACACTCGGAAATTTAAACATTAGCCATGGGCTATCTGGAATATTCTTCTCAAGCAAAGAAGAATAATTGTCCCTGATTTTTTAACCTGGATCGTTCACCTAACTGGGCCATTCTTCTGGCACTAATCATAGTGCAACCTAGAGAGAATGAGTCTACCTAGAGAATGAATTTCCCTGATTGCTAAACTTGGACCATTTACCTAACTCAACCATTCTTTCAACACTAATCACAATGAAACTTGTAGAGAATGAGTTTTCCCTAGGGAATGACTATTTGGACCATTTCCTATGGAAATGACTGTCTTACACCAACCTCCTATAACAGATCATTATTCATAACTTCTCACAACTGTGAACATCAAAATAATGACTTCCCGAAGAGACAAACCATTCTGCTTGACCACTACTCAGAGTGACTGCCAAGAAGAATGATTGTCCTAGACCATTCCCCCACACTAGACATAAGGGGAATCACTATCTATGGTACATCAACAATCTATCAGACCATTTTCATTACAAAAATGATTGTCCAATCTAGACCATTTTATGAACTAGAAAATGATTGTCCGTTACAAATCTTGGGCCACTCTCCAGACTAGAAGGTGACTGCTCAACCTGGACCATTTTCTAAACTAGAAAATGATTGTCCATAAATCAATAACATATCAGTGCTCCCTCCCAACCTAGGATTAATCACTTCCTTTTCCAATAAGGAAGTCATCTCCATGAGTCCCAGCTTGTCCCTTAAGTATGCAAACTTTTCATCTTGGACAAAGGATTTACAAAAATATCTTCTATCTTGCTCATATGTGGAGATATACTGGAGAACCACTTCTCCCCTTTGGACTCTATCACGAAGAAAATAATACTTTATATCAATGTGATTCAACCTATCATGGAACAATTGGTTCTCTTAAATCTTCACACAACTCTGATTATCGCAATATGTCATGGTCGAATCCAACACCTGATCAAATAGTCCAAAAATTGGCTTACAGAGCCACATTTCTTTTGTACAAGCATCACAAGCTGAAATATATCATGCTTCTACAATGTTGAGTACAACAAAATTTTGTTTCCTACTAGCCCATGATATCATGGAAAATCTAAAACTGAAATATATCTAAGAAGAACATGTTTTGTCATCTGCACTCGTTGTTGTTATAGGGAAATTCCCCTGCGGACAAGTGAATATACTCTTGGATTCTATATCCCTATTACCGAGATAGAAAGATGCAAATGGATACTAACATCCCTTTAAATATAGTTAAGCTAATCAAAAGAAAGAGAGGAATACAGTATAATGTACCTTGTTTCAAATGTTGTCCTCACTTAATCCAATCTAAACTTGATCTCTAGGATCCTTAGCATGACATGATACTTGCAATGCAATGGACAATGAAGAAAACAAAGACTTCCTACTCTAGAAAGATTATTTTAAACCAAATTCATCCATAATAGACAAGCATATGTAAAGATACATAAACTATAAGGAAATAGGCCAAACATATATTAATGAGAACATTAAAAAAACACTTACAATCTCTAGATGCAGTTGTAGCAGCCTCTCCAAGTTCTCCTCATCCAACCCTTTCACGATGCTCCCAAGATCATAGGTTTGATATCCAAAGGATTTCTCTGAAGATCATAAGTTTGATACCTCAGATCTACCTTCATTCTCCATGGAAAGCCCTCATTATATAGGATTTGGAGGCTTAACCACCATGAATATATTTAGGGAGAAAATATATCTTAAGGATTTTAGGGAGGAAATATCTCTCGAGGATTTTAAGGAGGAAATATTTCAACCATCCACGAATCTTTAACCTCTCCTAAAAAATAGGAAACCAATGTGAGGTGGATTCTCACACTAAAATAATTTCCTTTTCATGAATATTAATAATTAATTTATGTGCACATAGTATTTTGACCTTCATATAATATATTTCTCCTCCACATTGACTATGGATTGCGACATATATTATTTCATGGTGTTGAGGTGTATGAGACACTTAGCAAGGTTCATATGACACTTTTACGACACTTGCAACACTTAGGGAGAGGTACTTCGGTGTGGAAATTTGATGTGTAACACCTGCCCAATCTGAATCGATAAATTCATGAAGTTGTATATCATAAATCAAACATCCCACGAAGAAATTTCAAGGCATTTTTTTCAATTTATTCAATTCTCATGGATAGGTTCCACCTGGTACTATTTTCACAGCAAAGCAAATATCTAGCTGAGTATTCTCCAAATACATCAGCAAGCCATTCATTTGTCGATACAGGGATGGGTCTATTGGATTCGAGTCTCTCAACTTCTTCAGATTTGTCATCATGGGATTTTCCCATGTATTTTCAATCCATTATCTCGGACTTCTGAAGAACAATTTTGATACACTTCCTATGTCATAAGAAGTTTTCGCCATGCTTCTGTTGTATATGAGAGGATTTGCTCTAAGTTATTTGAATCCATACAAGGTCTTCTTCCATCTTCATACATAGGTCTCTTTCTTGTATACCTCAAAACTTTAAGGTTTTCCTACATATGTTTATTCCTCAATTGTTCTATTGAGAAGAATAGTCTTTACATCCATCTGATGTAAACTCCAACCCATGGATACTGCAAGAGATATAATGGCTCGTATAGAGATACATCTGGTTACTGTAACAAGATGTCATCATAGTATTCTCCCTCCTTTTGGGAGAACCCTCTAGCCCCAAATCTCGCCTTGTATCTATTAATGCTTCCATTTATAAGTATTTTTCTCAATTTCTCACATAAATTGTTCTTCATCACAACTTCCTTCCATTCCTTCAACTTGACCGCTTCTAGTGGGTTCAAATCATGTTGGTGGTCTTATGATTTTCGGTGTAATGACTGGTTCAATTTGGTTGTTCTTTTTCTTTATTTCTTGGAATATTCATTTTCTTATTCATGTTCCTCTTCAACATCGGAGTCCATGGAATCTTCTATATATTCCATGCCCTTCCTTCCTTAGGGCTCCAACTTCTTCCTTTCATCATAGAAACATAAATTTAGATGGATAACCAAGGATATTCAAGGCTTCCTTTCGAAGAAAACTTCTTCTATGTTTGGTATGTGTTATATTCTTTGCACGAGTAGTAGTGTCTGAGCGTATACGATGGGCACGTAGGGGACTTAGAGGGGGATCCACTAGGCCCCCCGTCGGGGGGTGCAAGGGAAGTGCCCTTGAAAAAAAAAATCTTCCCCGGGAAGCATGTCATGTATTTAGGTGGTTTCTCGGCACATGGTTTTTTCCGATGGTTTTTCTATTTCTGGTTAAGGAATTAGGGTTTTGGACTAATCCAGGTCATTGGGTTAGGGTTTTGGATTCCACTAGATTCTATATGTATTTTGTATTGTAAACATTGTAATACGATGAATGAATATAGAATATGCTAGTTTTCTTGGTTTGGGTTTCTAGGCGAAAAATCTATGTGTAATGTTTGTAATTGCCATTGTATATTTTCTGTTCTTTTTCTGAATATATGTTTGCAGTAGATGTTGTACAAGGTTAGAATTTACATTTGGTATCATATCTTTATTGGCTTCAGGGGGGCGCCTTTGTGGTTAAGGGTTTGGCTCGGGACAGTGATAAGCCTTGTTACAGTGGGAGATCTACAGTATTGTTTTTCAGGTGAAAAGAAATGGAAAGCAATTCGAAGATGGAGATCGAGAAGTTTAATGGGAAAAGTTTTGAGTTGTGGAAGCTCAAGATGGAAGACCTGTTGGTGGAAAGAGATCAGTGGATCGCATTAGATCCAGGTACTACACCTACAGGAACTTCTGTAGATGACTGGAAAAAGTTGGATCGGAAGGCCAAGAGCACAATCCAACTGTGTCTCTCCGATTCAGTATTACTGAATGTGTCAAAGGAAGCTACAACCAAGGATTGATGGGAAAATTTGGGGAATTTGTATCAGTATAAGTCCCTAGTAAATAAACTATTCCTGAGAAAGAAGTTGTATAACCCGAGGATGAGAGATAGAGACTCGGTGGCAGATCATTTGAATGCCTTCATTACTGTGGTAAGCCAGTTAGTATCTATTGATATTAAAATTTTAGATGAAGATAAATGTATTAGTTTGTTGAGTTCTTTACCATACTCATGGGATAGTCTAGTTGTGGCCATAGGTAGTAATACAACTTCTTTGAAGTTTAAAGAAGTGGTCTCATCCTTGTTGTCAGAGGAGATGAGACAAAATAATATGGAAGGACATAGCACAGACGCATTATTTGCAAGGGGACGTTCCCAGAAAAGAAATAGATCTAGTTTCTCAAGTGGGAGATCCAAGTCTAAGGGTATATCTAAATCTCCCATAAATTTTGTAAGGGTATGTTGGATATGTGGAAAAGAAGGGCACTACAAGAAGCAGTGTAGATCCAAAGTTGAGAAAAAGAAGGGATCTGAAATCATAAACAATCCCTTCTTTGTCTTGAAATCATATTTCCATATAACACTTTCAGTAATTTTGATCTAATGGTAACCACTTCTCAAGTATATCTTAGTGAAATAAACAAAATTCCTTAATTGATCAAATAAATCATCAATTATAGAAAGAGTGTATTTTTTCTTTACCGTGATCTTGTTCATTTCTCGAAAATCAATACACATCCTCCACATATCGTCTTTGTTTGGAACCAATGCAATAGGATATCCACATGGAGAGGAACTTGGCCTTATGATTCCTTTATCGAGCAATTTATGAACTTGCTTCTTTATCTCTGCATTCTCTATCACTGATGACCTATACATACCAATATTAGGATGAGGAGCATCCTTTTGTAAATGAATTTCATGTTCAACCTCCCTCTTAGGAGGAAACATGTAGGTTCTTGAAAAAGCTAATCATAGTTAGATATGATCTTTACCAATTCTTGTTTATGATATAGATCACATCCTACTAAAGCATCAAATATATCTTCTTCCTTTTGTTTCACCACCATGAGAACAAAGGATTTACTTGCACTTATGAGTCTCTTCATTTTCTCTATTCTCACTAAAGAAACTTTAGTTTTGATACAATGAGCTATGAAAATATACTCAGTCCTGTTCTTGAAAAGATCATATTTTTTCTCTTCACAATAAAATATACTTTTCCTGTCAAATAGATATGGACTACCCAAGACAATTCTACAAATGTCAAGTGGCACAATATCTAACTCAATCTCATCATAGAATTTAGATGTAATTGCAAATGTGATTTTACATTGTTTCGTCACCTGCAACTTAACATTGTCTCATACCCAACCTAATGTATATGGTTTCACATGAGGTGTCATTTTCAAACCCATATTCTTAACAATTGCTTCAGATATTAAGTTAACTTGAGATCCACTGTGAAACAAAGTATCAATCTTTGTATGGATTACGATAACTCTGACATGAAAAAGATCGCTTTGTTTCTTTGGATCAAGAACACTTTCCAATTTAGTGGACTAAACTGAAGAATTAGTAGTAGATATACCTTTTCTTCCCATTGCCATGATCTTAGATTCATCTCCTGAATTTGATCCCAGATCATGTCGGGCTCATGCAATAGTTTTTTGTTTCCCCTTATCTTGGCACTTCTTTGGTCATAATTCTAGATGTAGTTTCCAACACTTTGCTTCCTCCCGTCCCTTTATTTTGTAGTGAATACATGTAGGTTTCTCTTTATCTTTATTTATTGTAGCTGATTTATTACTCTTTTATTTTCCTTTCAATTTATTCTCGAACTTGTGTGGCTTCTTATCCTCAATCACATGCTTTCCCTTGCTAGGCTCCAAATGAGTAGATTGTATTGAGACTTCATCAATGTTAGTAGGGTTAAACATCAATATAATGTGGCGGAGATATGAATGAATAGCACTGATATACTTTAGAAGAGTTTCACGAGTATATAATGAAATCCCTAAGGATAATTATTTATTCTTAAATTATTGTGTATATACTTGAACATTTTTTCCTTTTCCTTTCCTTAGATGTTGTCATTCTATTATTGCAGTTTGCACATAAGCCAATGGATAAAATTGTTTTCTTGTTGTAGCAGTAAATTCATCCCAAGAAGAAATTACTTTACCCTGTTGAATAAGATAAACTTGTGTCTCATCTTCCCACCATATCAAGGTTGTACCACCCAGTCGAAGAGTATCCAAGTGTATATTTGTAGTTTCATCCATGATCTTTTGCACCCTGAAATATACGTCTATTTGTTTGAGCCAATTGTCCAAATTTTCTATGTTCAATTCTCCATCATATATTGGAAATTAAACTTTACATCTAATTTCAATAAAGGAAAATCACGATTATGAAATGAATTCTTAGAGGGATTCTTCTTATGTGAATAATTTTCACTTGAATATTATGATGAGGATGAGGATGATGGTAAAGAGGGTTATGAAGGTCCACCACTTTCACCTCCTCCAACATTTATCGAAGATTTTTTGTCCCCAATCCTTTGGACTCTTCGATATGAATCATATATTATTTACCTCATTGAGAAAAGTGTAGCCATAATTGACTCGGGTCTCATGGGAGGATCTTCTCCTTCCTTTCCTTCAAAAACCATGTCTCTCTTACGAAATATCCTTTGAATCTCTGACTTATAACTTGCAATATTTACTTTACCAAGCTTGAATCTGAACCTTGTAAGAATTCACTTGCAATCACTTGTCAAAACCAACTATGATACCAACTTGATCAAAAAATCCTTAGATTCCAAATTAATCTTTAAACACACATCAATATCTAACTTTATTTTGAAATAATAATCATCATTTGATTGATTGCATAAAACATGTGAATTCACTTATATATCCAAAATCACTTTAATGATAAATAAATTGCAAAATAACTAAGAGAAATAGAACAAAAATAATATGCCACATACACAAGTTTGTTAATGGAGTTCACTCAACTTGGGTTACGTCTCTGGGTTCGCTTCCAATCAAGACTGCTTTATTAATTCTCAAATGCTTTTGTTTTTACAATGACCTTTTTACTCGTTGCTCAAACTCAGAAACAAATTACACCATCGAATTCATCTCAAAATTCTGAGAACAATGAGTATAAACACCTTATACTTTCCTCAAGGAACCCTTTGGCATGCATTACGGTTCAACCTCAAAGTATAGATACCCTTGTGGCATGAACTTCGATTCAGACATGTATAATGTGGCACGAAATTCTAAAAATTGTACTATGTTGTGTTGTAGCCACATTGGATTTTATGCCCATTAAATAGGGCGGGTCCCTAACTGATATATGAAACCTTGGGAAACCATTAAATGTCATATAGTTGAGAATCATGTAACAATAGGAACCTAGGGCATAATGCTTAGGGTGTTGGAGTGTTGTATGGCATATCATGGGGTCGAACCCTGTCGACCATGCCATATATTATGGTGCTTTTTTATATGGTTATAACATATGGATTTTATCCACCATAGATTTTATGCTTAATACTTAACATACATGACAATAGGATCGAGGGCTATGCCCTCATTCCTATTTGTCCACCAAATAATAATCCTACTAATTTTATATACAAATGTACATATTTATGATTAAGTCACATGACAAGGATGTAATGGTAGGCCACTTGGTTTTTTGCCAAGAGATTCAGGCTCGAACCTCCGGATTCTAACAAATTCTATTCAACCTTGGTCATAATAGGCCAATGGGAGGTTTTCACAAGGTGGTTTCTTATTGGTCCACCTATGTCATGTGTCCAAATCTGACTAATCCATTTGGATTGTACAATTTCCCTATCACCTTGTCAACTCACTTGTACGGTGATTCCATGTGGAATCATGTGGGATTTCCATGTTATCATCATACAGACTTGTACAAAAATGCCACATGTAACCCTTCTAGTGGTGTTGTAACATCCCCGACCACCAACAGGCCAGGCAACGCCACCAACACAACACTTCAATAAACTCTGATAACACTACCCAAATAACCTGGCCTTCCAATAGGCTGGGTAATGATACCACGTGAAATCGTACACACACACACACACACACACACACACACACACATATATATATATATAACATGAATTTTATTGAAATTAAAACACTTATTCACAATAAACACATAATTACTGCGACCATGTAGATGCAATTGAGATTAACATTAAGTCCACATGCAACAAAACACATGATACATTTCAAGTAATCCAAACATGCATAAAATACATAATTAAACACATAAATTATACTTATCTTTTAGCTGGAGTAAATCCACCAACTGTGTGAAAACCTTCCACGAACCTCCCATCCTTAGACCACGTTTCTCATCACTCTCAGTAGTAGGTCACCCCCGAGATGGGATTAAACTCCACTGGGCAAGGGAATTCTAGGCTTGGCAAGGACAACAAGGAAGTTGCACAAAGCAGTAGGAAGGATATTTTATCCCAGGACCCACTTACACTCACAACACACAAACCCTCATTCCCCACACATCTTCTCCACCCAAGGAGGATACACCTTCACTAATACAAGTCCGTTGACTAGTACACCTCCCTTGACTTGGGCTTCAACAATAGGCTGGACCAAAAGTCTAAGAGTACCGTGGCTTCTACGAGACTCCCTTCCAGGAGAACTCACTTCCTAGAAGACTCTCTCACTTGGGAGAACTACTCACAAGTCTGATAACCAGTCTTCGAATTAGCTACAGTCAGGTACGATTGACAACAAAAAAAACGGAAATAGCAACAACAATAGAAAAAGCAATGGAAACAAGGAAAAATGGGTATGGACATCGGAGAGGCAACAATCTAACGCTAATTCACAACACAACTCAAGTGAATACAATTGCGTCAGTTTTCACAGGAAACAACACAGGATGGCTTCCCCGTTCCATTTTTAGATATGTGTGTAGGTAGGCAGAGGTCAGAAACAGAGGAAAGAATGGGTTCACATACAGGATGGGAGAATGGAAGAACGAAATCAAGAATATGATGGAAAAATGACCCGTGAACCCCCCAACATAACTGATGCTTCATCTTTTAACTGCATGGGACCAGGTTGACACTTTTCTTCCTAGAGTTGCATGCGTTCCATTTAGCTTACCTTTGACTTTCTAGGAACTTAGGATAACAAAATATATAATGTCTACCTTAGTCTTTAGGAAATAATATTAAAATATTATTCCTCTAGAGGTAAGCCCCCTAACTTATCCCCTAGGCCCAAATACTTAGCCCCCCATTCCTTACCCTACCTAGTGGAGCTTAGTCCCACATAAATCTTCTTTGTGGAGGGTCTACACACAACAATATTTATATTTTTATTAATGACCTGCATAATTACATATACAAACAAAATATCAGGCTCCTGGCCTTGGCATCTAGCTCACCAGCCAAATAAACACATAATTCTTTCAACTTACAACCACTTGTCTCACCAGCCTATAAGAAAAATTACAATTTAGAAGGGGCTCGAACTTGGGGTATTACAATCCCCTCCCCTTATTTTTGCACTATCCTTAGTGAAACTTATTTACAAAACAACTGCAAGGCTTCCAAAATCTTCAAAAAGATGTGGGTACTCTGCCTGCATAGCATCTTCATGCTCCCACGTTGTGCCCTCAGGACCTTACCAGTTCCACTAGAATTTCACAAGTCCTATGTCTTGATTCCAGAGCTACTTGATTTTCTGGTCCAGTATATGCACCAGATGCACCTGCAAGACACCTTCTTGTTCCACTTGAATCACATTCCAATCGATTACATGATTAACATCGGGTGTATATTTCTTAATCAATGAAATATGAAACATATTATGTATAGTCATGGATGCAGGAAATGAAACATATTATGTATATTTCAAATGGCCCACAAAATCTGGTTGCCAACTTGGAACAGTTTCCCAGCTTCAACGAAATTCTTTTAGCTTTTACTTTCAGAAAAACATGATCACACACTTTGAACTCCCTGTGGATCTTGTTCTTATCAGCATAATTGTTCTGCATGTCTTGAGTAGCCTTCAAATTCTACTTAATGTTCAACATTTGTTATTCCATTTCCTTGAGCAACTTTGACCCAACTACTCCTCTAGTAGTTGGGTTGTCCCAACGTATTGGCGTGTTGCACTTTCTTCCATAAAGTGTTTAAAATAGGCTCATATTTAGTGATGATTGATACCCATTGTTGTAGGCAAATTCTACCAAGTGTAGGTAGTCTTCCCATTTAGATGGTTTGTCCATCACATACATCCTTAACATGTCTTCTATCACTTGGTTCACCCTCTCTGTCTGCCCATCGGATTCAGGATGATAAGCAGTGTTGAAGTTTAGATTTGTTTCAAACCCTTTGAACAACCCTTTCCATAATTTTGAGGTGAATTTTTGGTTTCTGTTAGACACAATTGTCTTTGGAACACCGTGAAATTGTGCTATTTCCCTTAAAAAGATATCGCCAACATTAGTTTCCTTGTGAGTAGTCTTCAATGGAATAAAATGGTCATCTTTCATAAGATTTTACACCACCACCATGATTGAAGAATGCTACTTTCCTGTTCTGGGCAATCCTTTGATGAAGTCCATTGTCACCACTTCACACTTCCACTCAAGGATGGGTAAAGGCTGCAGCAACCCTGCTGGGTGCCTATGCTTAGCTTTAACCTTCTAACACTCCATACATCTCATGATGTATTTTGCAATTTCCTTCTTCATACCTGTCCAAAATTAATGGCTCTTGGTTGCTGCCACAGTTTTCTGATATCTAGGGTGCCTACATAAGGCACATTATGCATTTCATTCAAAATCATAAGTTTCAAGTCCTGGACATTAGGTACATAAATTATGTTCTTGTACAGAAGTGTTCCATCAACTCTCAACTTATAATCTTCCACTTTTTGTAGCATCTTACCATGTTGTAGCTTTGCTACCAACTCCATGTACTGCAAATCTGCATTTCCATCTTTTGAAATTTTTCCTTTAATATCAATTCGATACATGCTAATGGCCGAAACATGCAATTCATGCAATCTCTTGTTGATTGCATCAACCACTTTGTTTTCCTTTCCTTTGATATGATTGATATCAAAGTTATACTCACAAAGAAACTCCAACCACCTACTCTGCCTAGCATTCAAATTTGGTTGATCAAACAAATACTTCAGACCATTATGGTCTGTCCTTAGTTCGAACCTCCTTCCCATGAGGTAATGCCTCCATTTATTTGGAACATGTACAATGGCTGCCAACTCCAAATCATGAGTTGCATAGTTCCTTTCATGCTCTTTCAACTTTCTGGATTCATAAAAAATTACAAATCCATTCCGACTGAGGATTCCTCCTAGTCCTTCTTTGCATGCATCTGTACACACTACAAAGTCTTCATTTGGATCTGAAATCCTCAGGATTGGAGCATTGGTTAACAACTGCTTCAATTTCTAGAAGCTCTTCTCACATTCTTCAATCCACTGAAACTTCTTCTCCTTCCTTTGCAAGGAAGTGATTGGGTGAGCTATCCTTGAGAACCCTGCAATGAACCTTCTGTAATAGCCAACTAGACCCATAAAGGATCTGAATTATGTCACATTCTTTGGCACTGACCATTCCCTGATGGCTTCTATCTTCTCAGGATCTACAACTATCCCATCCTTTGAAATGATATGCCCCAAGTAATGGATGTTCTTTTGATAAAATGAGCACTTTCTCAATTTGACATATAGTTGGTGATCTCTTAGCACTTGCAGCACCATCCTTAGATGATTTTCATGCTCTTCCTCTGACTTGGAATACACCAAGATGTCATCCAAAAAAGACTATGACAAACTTGTCTAGATATTCCCTGAATACACCATTCATTAGGCACATAAAAATAGTGGGTGCATTTGACAACCCAAATTGAACCACTGTGAATTCATAATGATCGTACCTTTTTCTGAAGGTGGTCTTGATAATTTATTTATCCTTTATTCTTACTTGGTGATTGTTACATGTCAAAATTACTTAGCTGGATAAGTGTCGCATGTTCCTCTCAATTGTCGTAAGTGTCGGATCTTCCTTACAACTTTTGCAAGTGTCGCAAGTTGGTTACAAGTGTCGCAAATGATGTTCGAACATACTGCCATGTCGAAGGCACTAAGGAGACACTTAGAACATCTCATATGCTTGATTTGAAGAAGGAGAACTGGTTTAATGAAGACAAATAACTCTTAACACCTGAAGAGATCTCTGAAACAGAGGTTTTGAGGGGGAGCACTCCCCTATATCAGCCCTAGGAGCGCTGACGCTCCTCTGCAAGGCTTCAGGGAGCGTTATAACGCTCCCCTGCCCCCTTTGAAGGAGCGCTACTCATCTTAAAGGTGTTGGCGCTACCCTAAATCTTAGCAGGGAGGGCTACAGTGCTCTGATGCCCCTTCTAAGGGAGCGCTGCCTAATCTGAGGCAGTAGTTGACCCGTTGAGGAGAATAAGGGGAGGATCTTTCGAGATTAGGAGGCAGTTGTATTTGAATTCTTGGTTTCATCAAGAGATCCCTGATCTAAGGAGGAATTTCCCAACTTGTTCTAAAGATAACTTAAGAGGTTAAGCTCCTCTTAACCTATATAAACAGGCTCTATGATGGTGGAAAGGGGGAAGAACTGCTAGTATGAAACTTATGATCTTGGAGAAAACACACAGTCAGTCAAAAGAGAGTGATCAGTGAAGATGTTGTTATCCAGGTTGTGGATCTTTCAGGCAAGGGTTAGACGAAGAGGACTTGACGAAGCTGTCGCATTCACATCTACGATTGTAAGTACTGCTGTCGTTATTCTGATCAATATGTCATTATTCTAGTTTGTGTATAATTCCACATGAACTTATCATTAATTGATAGATCTATTTTCAAGCTAATATAAATAGAGTAGGAAGTGGTTGTATCTTGTTTTTCTGCAGAGCTCAATGAGGAGCAAAGGATTGGAGTGCAACTCGGAGTGTGCAGGGACAAACGTCGATAAAAGGTACTTCTTTCATCCTTCCTTCTCATGTGTTAGCTTAGATAGATTTTAAAGGAAGTCAGTGTCCATGTTAAGCATTTTCTGTCTTAGAGTTAGGGTCAAGCTCTTTGAGGTAATCTACCTGTCCGCAGGGAGATTTTCCTACAACAGAAACTGGCGACTCCACTAGGGAGATAGCCTCAAATCGAAACTTCTTGTTTTGATTTTCTCCTCATTGACCTTGTTATATCCCTTGATTTGTTCAGACCTAGTTCACTCCTATTTTGATTGGTTTCATGAGCCGATTGGCTCCTTACCCCATCACACTTAGCATAATTGTCGAAATTGAATTGCAATTTTTTTTATTATTTGACATTTCTGGGAGTTTTTGAACCTGGTGCCCCTGTCCTTGTGTTAACAGAGTGCCAGCGCTCCCCCATAGCCTTGCACAGAGCGCTATAACACTCCTTGCCTTTGGGAACAGAGTGCCAGCCCTCTTTGGCCCAAAAAACCTTCCATAATTGTTTTTTCTGGGTTTTGCCTCTATGTCTCCTCTGCTAAGTAACCTTGTGAGTCAATGTTTCTTCCCTTTCAGCCTTGACATCTGTCTTTTGCTTGAAGAATAAACATCTTACTAGTTGGATTTTGTATCCTTCTTCACTATTGTTATTGAGTTTTTCTGCTGATTAGAGTCCAAGACTCATGCATTGTCTTTCTCTCTGTTTAACTGAGTAAAAAACCCCGGTGAAGGTCATCAAATGCCTACATACCTCTTCATCTTGATTTTAGTCAAGATCATTGTTCTTCAACTTTTTTCTTTTGGGTGTGAAGTTTGTTTTCTCTTTGATTGTTTCTTTTCTTTCGCTTTTCGTTTTGATTGCAACAAAAGGGTGTATTGTTTGTATGACTTTTGCTTGTGCTAGTTTGGTTTCCATTCATACAAGAAGGTAATTATCAAGATGAGCATTGTGTTGAATTGATCATTATTCATATGAAAACAATAAAAGACATCTTCATGATTGATCGTGCATATTAGAAGGCATTTAAAATTTTTAGCATTACATCAGGATTTGATTGAGAAAAAGAATCATTTGAGGGCATCCCTTATTTGTGCTTGATTAGTGAAAAGAACTTTCTCTCTCCCTTAGATAGATGTTCATCGAAAGGAAATGAATGCTTATCATATTTGATGCATTCTTTGTGTCTGAGTCATAATTCAATTTGTTTCACTTCCATCCACCCCTTTGCGTAAAGAACAACCATAAAATCAATGCTAATTAAAAGTTATTTAGAACTTTTTCTTTTCTAGGATCCTCCACCAACAGTAGACTAGGCTTAGTACTTTGGATTAGGCTATGAGCATAACTCTCCAAAGTTTCAAAAACAAATAGTAGCATCCTGAGTTAGGGAGAGTAAAATCCAATTATCGTATAAGTCTTCCTGGGATCCCCCTCTCACACAGGGGTTATGCACGAGGTTGCATTTGGGTGAGCTAGGGGGACTAACCCTCCGTGGTTTAATGGATTGTGGTGGTCAGATCGTATTATGGGGATCAGTTTGAGGTAAATCCACAATTACTGCGTGGAAGCCTTTTAGTTGATTTTGGGCTCGATACCCTACCTGTATGTTCAAATCAGACTGTCAACTGTTCCCTCCTAGGGGATGACTGGGAATTGGTAACCTTAGTGGCCATAATCTTTAGGGTATTACACAAGGTGATAGTGACGGGAAGTCTCACTGTACCTGGAGAAGACATTGGTCAAACTCACTCGGGCTCCTTGGAGGGTAAATCCACAATTACTGTGTGGAATCTTGCACCAAGGCGTAAGTTTGTTAAGTAGGTCACCATTGTAACTGTTCCACCCTATCCCCGCCCCTTCCGGACTTGATCACGTGACGTTGGATTTCATCACCAACTAGTACGGTCATCAAAAGAAGGTCCTGTTTTCTTGGTTGTCATTCTTAGATTTTTTAGCGTGTGCTATTTCTTTTCGCTAGTTGGCCATAGATCTCTTTCGCCGACTCTTATTCACCAACATCGACCCTCCACGACACTCGCAGAGGCTACAGGGACTTCCTCTAGAAAATATGGAAGGAACCACCCCTCTACCCCCTCATTTTACAGAGGAATCTCCTCAACAAAGCGAGGTTCAAAATACTACAACTTCCCAGGAAGAAGTTCCCATTCCTTTGGAGAATTTTCGAATCATTTCAGAATCTATGGAAGATTACCGCATTCCGGAGGGATACGAACGACAGATCCTCCACCTGAATTCAGCTGGAGAATTTGTTGTCGTCAATACTTCTGACATTCCGGCTGGGTCTTCTCAAAACCCTTTAGCTAATGACCCTTTCTGGACCACAAACGTTGTTCGAAGTCCACCATTCTTAGTGCGAGATATTTATGGAACAGGGGAAGGTGCTGATGCACCTTTTTCCTACACTGTACCCACAAATCACTTCACCGGTACCACCACTTTTACAGCCACACCACCCGTTGGTCCGAACACACCGTTCGTTGGCCCAAGGTCTACTATTCCCCTCTAGACGACCCATTCTACGATGGTCCCACACATTTCAACTATCCCCATCGGTAACGTGGTGGTTAATCAAGATCCCATTGGTACACCTATAATGCCAAGACCTAAACTCCCTTTTGGATTGAAGGCACTGAATGCTTTTGCTTCCACCACTACCCAAACTACTACCCAAGTCATACCAGGAAGTTCTATACCCATCCAACAACCCGGAGGGACCAGTCTTGGTGGTCTTAATCCGCTCGGTGGTACCAATCAGTCTTTCACGTTTGGTTCTCAAATCCTGGGAACTCTACCTCAAACTGGGGGGCATCCTCCCACCGGAGGACAAATTCCATTCATAGGGAACCCTAATACTGGGGGGCATCCTCCCACCGGAGGAAAAATTCCATTCAGGGGGAACCCTAATGCTGGGGGGCATCCTCCCACCGGAGGACAAATTCCATTCAGGGGACACCCTCATGCTTGGGGGCAGCCTCAATCCAGAGTCTACCATCAACCACATGGACAAAATGTGTCCTCCACACCCAATCTGTGGAATGTCCTTTCCCAAGGAAACCCACAGTTCTCGACAGGATAAACTGTTCAGACCCCACAACAACCCCCTTATGGACAAATGCCAAACCCACCCTATAACCCATAAAACCCATCTGGTTATCCTCCACTCACACATGCTTCTCAAAAAATCTCAAATCCTATGCACCTTGGTCAAAATGAACCTCACATGAGAGGGCCCATGAGTTATAATTATCCACATAACCTACTATTGGGCCCCACTGGTGTCCCTCTGCCACACCAACATTACCCACATGTTAACTGACAATTACCTTTTCTAGCTACCCTGGACCTTCCAGACTTGTCTCGGTTAACGAATGATCCTATTTGTCATTCTTCGGTTTGGCCAGCTATTCCAGCTAAACTTCCTTCTGATATCCCAAAATTCAACAGAAAGTCCAAAGAAGACCTAAACAACCATGTGATGACCTTCCATTTGTGGTGTTCATCCAACTCCCTCATGGACGATTCGATTCATTTGCGTCTTTTCCAACGAACACTTACGGGTTCCACAGCGAAATGGTACATTGAATTACCATGTGCATCTTTTCACGATTTCAACTCCCTCACCATGTCTTTCCTCACGCACTTCCAACTACCCATTCAATATGAGATGAGTACTGAATTATTAACCTCCCTTCGTCAGACAACTTCTGTAAATATCTCTGATCATATCCATGAATGGAGATGACGATGAAGGCTAATCAAAGCGGTCATTCCTAACCAAATATTAGCAGAATGGTTCACGAAATCGTTGTTACCCAAGATTTCTCATGACGTTGCCATGGGTGGTGTAGTCACTGAGGAAGAAGCTATTTCCTGAGCTTAGTACTTAGACTTAGTCTATTCACAATCCGGTACTCTGTACAATTTGATACCGAATGCTACCCGTGCCACTAATGATCTATCCAAACCATCGACTGCTTTGCATGCGGATGGAGTTATTGGCTCCATCAAAACTCAATCTACTACCCAGTCTACTGGAACGATCCATCAGCCCGCTTCCACAGCTGCTCCCAGTTCTACTGCACCCTCTTCTACCCCCCCTCAAACTCAGGTCTCTGATGTGAATGCAGTCCAGTCAACCCCTTCACAACAACTTGGGGGCAAGAAGAAAGCGAGAAACAAACCAAAGAAGAAGAACAACAACGAACAACCCAAGACCCAACCGTAAACTCCTGCTACTGGAAAACAACCGCAATGAAAACCGAAATTCCCATGTCTCATTTGTGGTGACCATCACTACACTCTAGACTACCCACATTGCGATGAAGTGGCCAAACTTTTCAAGGGAAATTCACAACCCGCTATGCTCACTCAGCCTTTTCCGCAGCAACAATCTTTGGTTGCACAAACCCCCACGCCAGGGAGCAGTTTCAACCAACCCCATGATGAGGCCTTGACAAGTGCCCACATTTACATGTTTAACGGAGTTAATCTAACAACTCGCTCTGCGACATATGACACGCCAGTTAAACCTGATAAGCCGAAGGCTGGTAACGGTTCTCCGTCAGACCCGTTACCGTCCTCCACCAATCCTCCATCTGTTAGCCCTCCATCTGGGCCACTCCAGATTGAGAAGCCTTCTTTTGACTCCATCTTATGCCCTCCTAAGAGCACCATCCACAAATCTACCTTCAATCCTAATTCACGGGCTGCCCAAAATTACAACATTGTAGAAGATTTGGCCCAAGCCCTGTGTGCCATGTCCGCCTTGGAAGTTCTACAACATTGTCCCAGCCAATGTAGAACGCTCTTAACCACTATTGACACTTTTGATCCTGAATCATCAAACAACCTCACGTTTAATATTCTGGATGACCATCAACCGCGACTCTCCCACCAACTAGCTTTCCAAATCGATGTTGTTGTTCACAATCAACAAATCCATCGGACTATCCTGGATGAGGGAGCCTCTACCTGTGTCATGTCTCTAGCCTGTTGGAAAGGCTTGAATTCACCTACCCTAAACAAATCCCCTACCATGCTATGCGCCTTTGATGGCCGAGGTTTTCATCCTCACGGATCATTACAATCCTTATCCATTCAGTTGGGCAGCAAAACTATTACTGTTGACGTCGAGGTGGTCGATGCTCCCCTCGATTACAACTTAATACTTGGAAGAAGTTGGTTCTATTCCATGACTTCCATCGCCTCATTGGTGTTTTGATGTGTACAATTCTCCCATCAAAGAAAAATTGTTACCATCGATCAGCTTGATTTCTGCACACCCGATGCTCGCATCCCTGCTACCAACAACATTCCCTTTTTGGGAGACCACCCGGTTACGTATGAAAGCGTTAGTGTTGGCTTGTTGATAGATTCTAGCCTCATGGGTACTTTCCCTACACCACTTCCACCCACCGCACATCATATTTCCGCCGTCAATATGATCTCGACTACGCCTTATCAATCCTTGCAATAATCTGACCCCTGGATTGTGCCTAGTCCTTTGGAATTCGATGTGCTTGGTGACACTATGTCACTTAGCCTAGCTGAGGCTGCATATGTAACTATTCAATCTGCCTCTCCCTCTTCCATCACTTCACATTCATTGGCACCCGATACTTATTCGGTGCCCTCGTGGTTGCATTCCCTATCATCTGTCGTTGATTACATTTCCCAAATCTTTCCTTCAGATGAATCTATTATGGAAATGCTTAGCATTGATGATCTACCTTGGGATGATAACCACCATCGATCCTCTTTTCTTCCACCTTTAGAAGAAATCACCAAGACATCCGATCTATCTTCCCTCCCGATGTTACCAAAGCTCTGCAATCTCCTATCCTCACACAATATACTCTCTCTGAGGGGAACATGGGTAACATCTCCACTACGATCACGATTGACATTTCAATCAAAGAAGGTGTCATGGAAAACATCAACCTTGGTGCTAATTGCACACCTGATGAAGTGGTTTCTTACACCGCTTTGTTCAAAGAATTATGTGATGTCTTTGCATGGAGTTACGAGGAAATGCCAGGGATCAACCCTTCAATCATCGTACATGAAATCAAAACCTACCCTGACGCGAAACCAGTTCGACAAAAGCTTCGCCCGGTTCATCCCAAAAAAATCGCAGCTATAAAGGCAGAAGTTGAAAAACTTCTAAAATCTGGCTTCATCTATCCCATCCCTTTAACCGAATGGGTCTCCAACCTTGTTCCGGGTGCTAAGAAACAAGGGACCATCCATGTTTGTGTTGACTATCGAGACCTCAACAAAGATTTCTCTAAGGACAACTACCCTACGCCCTTCATCGATCAAATCATCGATAATTTCACGGGGAGCCTAATCTTCTCTTTCATGGATGGTTTTTCTGGATATAACCAGATTGAAATCTTACCTGCTGATCAACACAAGACAACCTTCATCTTCCCTTGGGGTACTTTTGCCTACCGAAAGCTACCTTTTGGCCTTAAAAATGCTGGTGCTACTTTCTAGCAAGCCATGTCGTACACTTTTCATGACATCAAACATATAGCAGAACCGTATCTCGACGATTTACCTGCACATTCGCTAAATCGATCCGATCACATTGATCATTTACGAGCAATTTTTCTTCGATGTCGGTTCTACCATATTCGTCTGAACCCACACAAATTCATTTTCGCTGTCGAATCCGATCGAATCCTCGGTTTCATTGTCTCCAAAGATGAGATCAGGGTGGATCCCTTAAAGATAAAGGCCATATTAGCCTTACCTCCACCTACCAATTTAACCCAACTCCAGAGTTTTCAAGGAAAAGCAAACTTTCTTCGTCGTTTCATCTTCAACTATGCCGAGATCACTAAAGGATTTATGTGGTTACTGCAAAAGAACGTCCCTTTCATATGGGATGATGCCACTCTACGGTCATTCGACGCTCTCAAGCATGCTCTGACCCATGCACCTTTGTTACATCCCCCTGAATATACAAAGGATTATATCCTTTACTTGGTCGCTTCTACTTCCACCATCGCAATGGTGTTAGTCCAAGAAAACCCCAACGACGAAGAACATGTGATTTGTTATCTAAGAAAGAGTTTATCTGGACCCGAACTCAGATATTCGCATGTTGAGAAACTGGCTCTGGCAACCGTCATCGTTGTCCAAAGGTTCCACCACTACATCTTATTATGAACCACCACGGTAATCGCAGACTCCAACCCTATGTACCACGTCTTGACACGTCAAGTACTTGGGGGAAAATATTCAAAATGGATCGTTATTCTTCAAGAATTCTTTCTTGAGTTTATGAAGGCTAAAGCAAAAAAATCCCTGGTGTTTTCCAAGCTCATCTATGCTCTCCCTCGTGCCAATGAAAACATTGAACCTAGAGATTCTCTCCCCGACAAATCTCTCTTCCTCATTAGCACCTCTGGTCCTTGGTATGGATACATTCTCCTCTACCTTCAAACCCAATGTTTTCAGCCCAACATCTCTCGTGAAGAGCATCGATGCATTCGTCACCACTCTCGCCGTTATATCATTCTCGACGACACTTTGTATCGATGTGGTATTGACACCATCCTTCGGCAATGTCTGATTCACAAGGAGGATGAACGCGTTTTGAATGATTGTCACCTTGGCGCCTGTGGCGGTCACCTTTTCGGGATGGCCACAGCCCAAAAAATCCTACGTGCCGGCTACTTTTGGCCGTCGATTTTCAAAGATTGCATCGAGGCCGTCAAAAAATGCCCACCCTGCCAAATATTTAACAAAAAGGCACACACCCACCCTACGGCGCTGCACCCTATTATTGCCATCATCCCCTTTGTCAACTGGGGCATCAATTTCATGCAGTGTAAGCCTACCTCAGCCGGGGGCACGGTTACATCATTGTCGTCATCGAATACTTCACCAAATGGGCTGAGGCTATGCCTACCTTCCTGAATGATGGTTGTATTGCAACTCTATTCCTCTTCAACCACATCATAACTCATTTTGGTGTACCACGTGCCATTGTCATTGACCATGGTGCACACTTCAAAAACCAGATGATGAGTGAGTTACATGTCAAATTGGGTTTTCTCCATGAAAACTCATCCCCTTACTACCCTCAAGCGAATGGACAAGTTCAGGCTATCAACAAAGTCCTAAAAACCATGATCCAATGCATGGTAGGGGAAAACAAAACAACGTGGCATTTACAACTGTTGTCCGCTCTCTGGGCCTATCACACCTCTATCAAAACTTCAACTGGATTTAATCCTTTCTAGTTGGTCTATGGCATTGAAGTCATCCTACCAATCGAGTGTGACATTCCATCACTCAAATTGAAATTAGAACTCCTACCCCATACTTCTGTTGAAGAAGAACGATTTTTGTATCTATCCAAACTGGACGAAATGCATCGCGATGCTTCTCTCGCCAATGAGGCACATCGGAAACGAATTAAAAGTCAATATGACAAATCCATCCACCCTCGGACTTTCACAGAGGGAGACTTAGTCCTTTTTTATGACCAAGATCATGATAAATTGGGGACAGGAAAGTTAGAACCCGTGTGGCACAATCCCTACATCATGAAATGTGTCCTACATAAAGGTTCCTACAAATTAGTTGATCATGATGGAATTTCCCTGGGAGAGCCCCGAAATGGGATTTACCTTAAGAAGTACTATGCCTAGATCACCTAGCATTTGTACTTTGTACATTATTTTATTTAGTTTGGTGTGTCTATTTCTTTCGCGTGCTCGAGTCTTTACCGTTGCCACTCATGATTGTGCCTGTGTTTTCATGCACAGATGACGTCTTCCTTCCCTATCTTTTTTGGGTTCGCAGATGGCGCTAGCCGACATACCCGAAACATTGCTTCAACAGCTTGGGTTATTTACCATTTTGATGAGGTGGTGAGTTCAGGAGGCATCTGTTTAGAACCAACAACCAAAAATATGGCAGAATATCACGCTGTCATTGGACTGTTGACCCAAGCTTCCTCCCTAGTTATCTCTCGCATCATTATTTACTTAGACTCCCAACTCATGGTTTATAAACTCAACCGCATCTACGCTATCCGTAGTCCTATCCTGCTACATATACACTTGCAAGTTTTCTGTCTCGAATGAATGTTTGATTACATTGAATACAGACACATTCCGAGAGAACTTAATAGTGTTTCGGATTCATTAGCTAATTATATCATGGATCGGTATCTTGCCCACATATAAGATATAAGGAAAGAAAAATTATACATTACATGTAAATTAAAACACATCACAGACATCATCATGTACAAATCGTTGGCATCATAAAAAAATCGAAACTGTATAT